>CAWUFW010019710.1:0-176052 GCA_963921515.1 Calotriton arnoldi | reverse complement strand
AACAAGCATCCTGGGACCGGTTTCGGGTTCAAAACCCTCATCAGCCAGGCTATCTTGAATCCAGTGGCAAAGTGAGCAAGGGACCCACGTCTGGGCATACCCTGCCAACTTAGGGCGAACAAAGCGATACCAAAGGGAATGATGGACGGAGCGTTAGAGCAAATCAAACACTCACCCCCAGTCAACTGATCTGGGTTTAATCCATCATCATTCTTTAGCTCACTCCACCACCCCAGTTCAGACATGGCCATATGCAAATCAGTCTGACCCTGTGCCTCATGGGAACAGTCCAGCCCGAACTGCCAAGCCATGTCTTCCCTGGACCGGAAACAAGCATCCTGGGACCGGTTTCGGGTTCAAAACCCTCATCAGCCAGGCTATCTTGAATCCAGTGGCAAAGTGAGCAAGGGACCCACGTCTGGGCATACCCTGCCAACTTAGGGCGAACAAAGCGATACCAAAGGGAATGATGGACGGAGCGTTAGAGCAAATCAAACACTCACCCCCAGTCAACTGATCTGGGTTTAATCCATCATCATTCTTTAGCTCACTCCACCACCCCAGTTCAGACATGGCCATATGCAAATCAGTCTGACCCTGTGCCTCATGGGAACAGTCCAGCCCGAACTGCCAAGCCATGTCTTCCCTGGACCGGAAACAAGCATCCTGGGACCGGTTTCGGGTTCAAAACCCTCATCAGCCAGGCTATCTTGAATCCAGTGGCAAAGTGAGCAAGGGACCCACGTCTGGGCATACCCTGCCAACTTAGGGCGAACAAAGCGATACCAAAGGGAATGATGGACGGAGCGTTAGAGCAAATCAAACACTCACCCCCAGTCAACTGATCTGGGTTTAATCCATCATCATTCTTTAGCTCACTCCACCACCCCAGTTCAGACATGGCCATATGCAAATCAGTCTGACCCTGTGCCTCATGGGAACAGTCCAGCCCGAACTGCCAAGCCATGTCTTCCCTGGACCGGAAACAAGCATCCTGGGACCGGTTTCGGGTTCAAAACCCTCATCAGCCAGGCTATCTTGAATCCAGTGGCAAAGTGAGCAAGGGACCCACGTCTGGGCATACCCTGCCAACTTAGGGCGAACAAAGCGATACCAAAGGGAATGATGGACGGAGCGTTAGAGCAAATCAAACACTCACCCCCAGTCAACTGATCTGGGTTTAATCCATCATCATTCTTTAGCTCACTCCACCACCCCAGTTCAGACATGGCCATATGCAAATCAGTCTGACCCTGTGCCTCATGGGAACAGTCCAGCCCGAACTGCCAAGCCATGTCTTCCCTGGGTGGCCAGCCGCTGCCATAGGTGTTCCTGATCCTCCGTACGGGCATCCAGGGTCTTTTCAAGGTCATCCACTCGTCCACCTAGCTCTCCCACATCTTTCCGGAGTTCCTTGACACAAGCTTGGACCTCGGTGCGTAGGGACCCAATTTCAGACTTATGTTCCTGCATAAAGAGGGTCATGAAAGATTGTGTGACCGGCTCCGAGGGACCCCCGGCCGCCAGCGTCGCGTCAGGTGCTGATGCTGCACCCGGTTTATTCCACAGGGTCAGGACCGTAGTATCCTTAGGGGTTGCTGAAGGCTCTTTCCCGGGTTTTGAACGAGTCATGTTCATGCAGTAGAAGTATCTCCTCGCCAACAGCTGTCGATGCCCAGGCGTATCCGTGCTCTCAGTTTCAGGGCCCAGGGGGTGGTAAGAACAGTGCCACAGAGGAAGACCAGCCCCAGTATTGCAGTGGTGCGGGGTGCCGGTTCAGGGGCCTTCGGGTAGATGCAGACTCCAAAGAAGGGTAGGGGCCAGGCTAGTCTAACTGCAGAGTCACCCTTCCGTTTACACGAGGCCAGGAGGGCCCAAGGAACTCCACCAGCGGGCAATGGGGCAGCCACTGAGGTGTATTGCGATGTGATGGCCGCTCTGATAGTGGGGGAAGGGCAAGACAGTGTTCCGGACCGTGCAGACTAGTGGCTAGCACGTTGGGCGACAGAGGCAGCAGCGCTGGTACCTTTCGTCAGTGGGGGTGCGCCGAGGCTGGCGATGTCGAAGCGGTTTGATGGTGGGCTCCGTGCTACCCCAATAGGTTGAGCAGACGGTAGTGTCCCCGATCACCTTGAGTCTCGCTGGCAGAGGCCCAGGTCCCTCAGGTTGTCTGTCAATGTGCAGGGCTCACTCAGACTACCATCTCGGTGCCCCTCGGCGCTTCAAATGCACCCTAGTTCCCCACAGAAGCAAAGGATGGCTTGTAGGCCCTCCGGGAGGCCTATGGTCCCGCCGTCTGCCCAGTGGTCTCAGCCAGCGTCGCTGCCTTCCCGCTTCGACCCCCTATCTTTGCCCAGGATCTCAACTGAGGGCACAGGAGGGGGAGGCCAGCGTGCAGGGGGGCCTCAGCAGGGGTCAGAGGTGGCGCGTCCGGCGAGGAAGCTGTGCCCAGGTACAGTGCAGTGTATCGTCGAATTCCGTACGGCGATGCGGTGAGTTTGGGGTAGCTGTAGGGATCTCGCCAAGCAGGGCAGGGGCGCCGCCGCCGGGGTATGTCCCAGGCCCTAAGGGGACCGCTGAGGAGCGCAGTCCCAGACAGCCCAGATCATCCAAGCAGTGCCCCCCAGCGGCAGCGACAGCACCCCCCTGCCCCCGTACCTGCACAGGCTCCGCATGCCCGAACTCCACTGCTGGCGGCTGTTTGCTGGCGTCCAGGCGAGGTCCGCAACCTTCCAAGGCAGCAAAATGGCGGGCACGCTCTTGCTCGCCGGCGTCCGTCCCTCTTCCTCAAGGCATCGGCAGGCCGCCCGACGGTTCTGCAGCTCCAGGCTCTCTCCGGGCTACTCTCACGCCCCCGTGGTAGTGGGAGAGTGTAGGACCGCACCACGACACCTCCGAGAGCCTCCGGTGCAGTCCCGCAGAGTCAGGATGGCTAAGATGGCGGGCGTCCCTTATGGCGCTTTGCGGTATGTAGCCTGGACCAGGGCAGCGAAGGGTTGGCGGCGTCTGGTCCCCTCCGAGCCTCGATCACGCCTCTCAGGAGCTGTGGAGCTTCTCCGAGGCCCCTGAGCGCCACCAGAGGTAACGGTTGCAGATGCGCGGGATCCGGGCAGCTAAAATGGCGGGCGTGCTGTCAGGTATCAGGCCGCTCCGCTCGCACAGCCCGAGTCTCCTCCGTCAACCATCGCCAGCGTGTTTGCAAGCCGTGAAAAAGGTACTCAAGCCACTCCGCTAACAATGCGCTCCCAACCAGAGCACTTTTGACGCCGTTGTATTGCTTAAAATTGCTGTTGATGTCAGCGGCGGCCCGGAGCTCAAACGGCGTGCGTCTCACTCCATTTGCAGCAAGACCACGCCCCTAAATCTTACTTTTAACAGGCAGACTGTCCCCAGTGTCCACTTCATGAGTGCACCAGGTGGTCTGACTTGGAGTCAGAGAGAACATGTGTCTGAACTGATTGAGCACCTGTCTACAATCAGTTTGCTGCTGAGCAGTGAGGCTGCCTGCCAAGGCTACACCATCTACTGACCCATCATCAGGGTTCTGTGAGAGCAGGTCAGGGAGTGGATCACTCTCTTCCTCCTGTCCCTCATCAGTGGCCATGAGCAAGCCCATGTCAGCCCTGTCCACATATGGCTTCAGCCTGTTGACATGGAGCACCCTATGGGGGCTCCTGGGAGTTCCCAGGTCTACCAAATAGGTAACCTCTCCCTTCTGTTCAACAATGGTATGGGGGCCACTCCACTTGTCTTGGAGGGCTGCTGGGGCCACTGGCTCCAGCAACCACACCTTCTGCCCTGGCTGGTAAACAGTCAGCACAGCCTTTTGGTCATGCCAGGCTTTCTGTAATTCCTGGCTAGCCTCATGGTTTTTGGTTGCCTTTTTCATATACTCAGCCATCCGGGAGCGGAGACCAAGTACATAGTCCACTATGTCCTGTTTAGGGTGTTTGGGAGGTAACTCCCAACCTTCCTTCACCAGACACAATGGACCCCTAACAGGATGGCCAAACAAAAGTTCAAAAGGGCTGTAGCCAACCCCCTTCTGTGGCACCTCCCTGTATGCAAATAAAAGGCAGGGCAAGAGTATGTCCCATCTTCGCCTAAGCTTTTCTGGGAGCCCTTTAATCATGCCCTTTAAGGTTTTGTTGAATCTCTCAACTAAACCATTGCATTGTGGGTGATAGGGTGTGGTGAATTTATAATTCACTCCACACTCCTTCCACATTGGAGTCAAGTAGCTGGACATAAAGTTTGCATCTCTGTCAGATACTACCTCCTTAGGAAAGCCCACTCTTGAGAAAATTCCCAGGAGGGCCCTGGCCACCACAGGAGCTGTAGTGGTCCTAAGGGGAATGGCTTCTGGGTACCTGGTGGCATGGTCCACCACCACCAGGATAAATCTGTGCCCAGATGCTGTTTGGGGATCCATGGGACCAACTATGTCAATCCCCACCCTCTCAAAGGGAACCCCCACTACAGGTAGTGGCATCAGGGGGCCTTTGTGGTGCCACCTGCCTTCCCACTAGCTTGGCAGGTTACACAGGAGTGACAAAACTCCTTGGTGTCTTCAGACATGTGGGGCCAGTGAAAGTGAGGGACAATTCTGTCCCAAGTCTTGTTCTGGCTCAGGTGACCTGCTAAAGGAATATCATGGGCTAGTGTCAATAGGAAGCCCCTGAATGTCAGAGGTATAACCAACCTCCTGGCTGTTCCAGGCTTGGGGTCTCTACTCTCTGAGTACAGGAGTCCATCATCCCAATATATCTTATGGGTGCCACTAGCATTCCCAGCAGCCTCAGCAGCAGCTTGCTGTCTGAGGGGTTCAAGAGAGGGGCAGTTCAGCTGCTCCTGGCTCAGATCTGCCCTGGAAGGGCCCCCTGTCCCCAAGAACTCAACCTGATCAGGTTCAAGCTCCTCTGGGACAGTTCCTTCTTCAGGCCTGAGATCATCTTCCTCAAAAGACTGATCTTCCTCCTGAGCCAAGGGGAAGGCACTGCCTTAACCCTACTGCTCCTCCTCTTGGAAGGCACCTGGTCCATTATTCCAGAATCCAGGGCCTGTTCAGCTTTTGACACTTTTGCCTGTGACCTAGTCACAGCAAAGACATGTGCAGGGATCCCTAGCATTTCTGCATGTGTCCTGAGCTCCACCTCTGCCCAAGCTGAGGTTTCAAGATCATTGCCAAGCAAGCATTCGACTGGTAGGTCTGCACTCACCACAACCTTCTTAAGGCCAGTTACCCCTCCCCAGGAGACGTTAACAACTGCCAGAGAATGGTCTGTTCTGACATTGCTAGCATTGGTCACTTGGTACATTTCACCAAGTATAATCTGCCCAGGATCCACAAGATCTTTTGTCACCATTGTGACACTTGCTCCTGTGTCCCTGAATGCCAAAGCCTCTCTTCCATTAATTAAAGGCTGTTGTCTGTATTTGCCCAAGTTATTGGGACTCACAAAGGGGGACATATCCATGCCCCCTTCACAGACTAGGACAGCCTGAGTTGGCACTCTGACTAGGCCAGAGTCCATCTCAGTACCCAGGGTCAACCCTACTACACCCTTATTCTGAGTACCTCCACCACCATTTGTAGCTGGACTAGGGGGAACAGTTGCCTTAGGGGCAATGGTGGCTGGATTAGAGTCTTTGGCCTTGGTGCAGTCACTGGTCCAGTGAGTTTTCTGCTTACAGATTTTGCACCAAGGTTTCCTTTGGCCTTTTCCTTTAGTAGATTGGGATTCCCCACCAGATGCAGATTTTTGGGGACCTTGAAAAGACTTCTGGTCTTTACCCTTCTCCCCACCCTTGTCAGAGTTTTTGGTATCCTGCTTCTTCTGGTCACCACCTTGGTTCTCTACCTTCTGCTTCACCCTGGTTCTGACCCATTTGTCTGCCTTCTTTCCCAATTCTTGGGGAGAGGTCAGATCAGAGTCTACCAGGTGCTGATGCAACAGCTGATTTTGACAGTTATTAAGAATCTGCTCCCTCTTGAATAAATTATACAATCCTTTGAAGTCACACCTTACTGCCCAGTAACCAACCTTCCAGAGCCTTAGTAGCACAATCTACAAAGTCCACCCAGTCCTGTGTCTGTGCCTTTTGGGTATCTCTGAACTTTAACCTGTATTGCTCAGTGGTTAGGCCAAACCCATCTATCAGTGCACTCTTCAGGACATGGTAATCATCAGCATCCTCTTCTCTTACAGTGAGGAGCTTGTGTCTACCTTTGTCTGCAAAGGAGAGCCACAAGATTGCTGCCCACTGCTCCTGGGGGACCCTCTGAACTTTACAGGCCCTTTCCAGTGCAGTTATCCATTTGTGGATGTCATCCCCACTCTGGTAGGGAGGGACAATCTTGCTCAGGTTTCTATGGTCATAAGACCTTTCCCTATCCCTAGGAAGTTGCTGCCACCATGGGACTCTAGTCCCAACTTTTTCTTTCTCTATGAAGCTCTAGGGACTCCCTGTCTATAGCCATCTGCTCTCTTCTGATCCTAAGCTGAGCTTCCTCATACTTGAACAGTCTCTCTTTCCTTTCATGACAGGATTCCCTCCTATGAGAGGAAACAGAGGTCCCTACTGAGGTGTCAGAATGGTTAGACTCCTCTGAAGGAGATCTTGCCCTTCTAGGCACCCTCGCAACTCTTCCTGGTGGGACAAAGGAGAGGTCATTCTGATCCTCCTCCTCATCTGCAGGAGGAGCTGGATTTTCCAGGGTAAGATCATTGTCATCTTCCTGGACAGTTTCAGAGGTCAGGTCCTGGGTTTCTTCACCCTTGGGCCCTTCCCCTGTTGCTGTACCACCCACTCTGCCTACCTCCTCAGACCCTGAGGCCTGCCTGAGATCATCTAGTACTAGCATCTCTATGAGGCGTTGGATGTTTGCAGTTTTTCCTGGCTTCATCTTCCTAGCATTGCACAATACTCTCAATTCCAGGAATTGGAGATTGTCATACTGGGATGGGGGAAGCCCAGTGGCTTCTGGCAGGGACTCAGTGGTTCCTGGCTTTGAAGACATCACTAGTGAGGTGTGGTGTATGCACTACCTACTCTAGTGTGGCCTACTAAACTCTCTTGAGTTGTAGAAAGGGTGTGCTAAGTCCTTGACACACAACTCTAAGTTCAGTAGAACTTACTGTATTGCTAAGCTTGAATTTATATGTACCTCTGGTACCTTTAGTGGTTTTCAGTTAGTCATACACTTGAGATTATCTGGTAAAACAAAGGCAAGCTTGAATCCAAACGCTGCCCACCAATGTGAGAAGTTGGCCTAGCATATGATGTCCACTAGTTCTAGTGGGCACCTTGCACCAGTCCAAACGACCTTTATTGATGATAGGTTTAAAGACAACCTTTATTGAAAGCTATCCTAGTGGTAGCTATGGAGAGCAGCCTTCAGGCTAAGTCTTGAAGGAGTGTAAAGCTAATTGTTTTACCAGTCTATAATCTCATGAATGACCAATTGAAAGGAGAACCACACCAGGTATATATATAAAATATATGTATTTATTACTAAACACTACCCACTAGTCTCTTTATGAGGCTAGAGGTCAAAAGTACACAAGTTACAAGTCAAATAGCACAGTAAATTAGCACAATATACGATTAGCCCTAGGGGCGTACCAAACCATATATTAAGAAAGTGGTATAAGAACCACGACTTAAGAAGACACAAGGCCTAGAGCCTGTAGAATCGCTGGGACCCCAAGGAACCACCCAAGGTAATGACACAGGGGACCCACGGGGGCTGTGTGCAGTGTGTAAACACAGCCACGAGCTCCGTTAAAGTCTATGGGAAAGTCGCGGTCAGAGTTTTAGAGTTTAAGGACACTTAGAAATGGACTTGGACAAAACCCTCTTGGACTTGGACAGTTCTAGGGTTACCACCCTCGGGAGCACCGGAGTACTCGAGTTACCTCACCCAGGGAAGCGGGTGCATAGGTATCGAATGGTGTCGGGTCGCGTCGTCGATTTCAATGGCAGCCTGCGAAGAAGTGCTGCTGCCGGGAAGATGCGAAGTGTCCGTAGAGATCCAAGCCTGGATCGGAGATGAGAAGAACCTGAAAGCAGAGGGGACAGAGTCTGGGTCACTTGCCAGTGACCACGGGCACGATAGGCGGATGCCCACCGATGTTGGGTGTTTCAGGTGAAAGAGGTGAAGCTTGACTCTTCAGCCACGAGGCCCCGGAGGCGTCGATGATGACCAGGAGCTGGATTCGAGCTGTCCCACAAAGGATGTCGAGTGCTGCAGTGTTGGTTTCCAGATTGAACACAACAAGCCTTGGCAACAGCAACCCACGCAGAAAGAAGAAAGATGCTTCGGGGCAGACCAGCAAGGTCTGAGGGACTCACCACTTGGTGGGGAGTCAGGGCACGTCTGGAGCAACCAGGAAAACCCAAATAAAATCAGAGTTGCCTTCACAGGGACCCACCAGTTGACAGACCAGGGATCACAAAGGTGCCTGGAGCAGAAATGCAAGAAGCGGGTCCACTGAACACTCATGGAGTGTAAGCTCACAATCTTCGGTGCAAATGGTGCTCGGGGCTAGGGCTACAAGTAACCCAAAGCAGGACTTCAAGAGACGTCAAGAAGTCAATGCACTAGCAAATGTGCACGGTGTCCAGGAGTTCCGGTTCCACGTCACTCGTGAGGGCTGCGGGTCTCAGCTTTGCTGGGGACTCGGGTCGGCCTCTAAGAAGTCTGGAAATCCTCTTCCTGGGCTGCAGGTACTTCGGAGTCCAGCGGGAGCTTCGGAGATGCAGACTGGCAAATGCTTTGTTGGTGCCTGCCAAGCAGGGGAGTCACTCCTTGACCCCAAGGGAGATTTCTTCAGTCCTCTAGTCTTTAGTAGAGCGTTGAAGTTCCAGGATTCAGTTGCAGAGTTTCATCCAGGGATATCTAAAGTCCTGTTGCCAGGGGTTCCTTACTTATACCTAAGAAAGGGGTTGGACTAACTCTGGGGACCCACCTATGGGAGGGTTTGGAAAGAGGGGTGGCTACACCCATTTCCTTTGTCCAGTTTCGTGCCAGAGCAGGGGCTGGTAGCACCTGCAACCGGTTTGAACTGGGGTATGCACGAGGACACCAAATGTGCCCCCAGTGCAGGACTTCAAAGCACTCAGAGAGTGCACCCACCCAGCCCCAATACACTAAAGCCTGTCTGGGAGGTGGTAACACCTCCCTACGACAGGAAACCTATTGCCCAGGCCTCCCCTGCCGGAGTTTCGGTCAGCAGGGGGAGGTCAGACTCGTGTCTGTGGCTGCAGCATCCATTTTGTGATGCCAGGGCTCTGTTTAGCTGGTACCGGGTATACCGGTGCTGTCATGTCTCTCCCTCTAGAAGGGTGGGATCATACTCCCACACCAGTTACTGGTGTGGGGTTATGATTCCAAGGTGTTTGACACCAAACACGACATGTTTCCGTGCAGCCATCCCAAAGTTAGCATTTACCGTTTAAGTAGGCCTCTGGGGTACCTATGCCCTGGGTACATAGTATACCATATACTAGGGACTTATAAGGGCACCCCAGAATCCAATCTGGAGTGTACCTAAGGTACTAGGAATCCATTTAGAGAGGAAGCAGCTAGGCTGGGGTCCTAGATAGCAGGGCCCCAGCCAGACTAAAGTCGAAAAACAGTGAAGCATCAGCAAAAAGTGGGGGTAACCATAAGGGGCAGATCCTACTCTCCTACACAACCCCCCCAAACGCAGGGACATTAAACTAACCTTGACCAGTTGAGTCTTCATGTTCTAAGTGGAAATGTCTGGAGAGTCCATCTGCATTGGCATGGCTACTCCCAGGTCTATGTTCCACTGTATAGTCCATCCCCTGTAGGGAAATGGACCACCTCAAAAGTTTGGGGTTTTCACCCTTCATCTGTTTTAGCCATAAGAGGGGCTTATGGTCTGTCTGAACAAGGAAGTGAGTGCCAAACAAGTATGGCCTCAACTTCTTCAGAGCCCAAACCACAGCAAAGGCCTCCCTCTCAATGGCTGACCAACGTTTCTCTCTGGGGGTCAGCCTTCTGCTAATAAAAGCTACTGGCTGATCCTGACCTTCATCATTCAACTGTGATAGTACAGCCCCTACCCCCAGCTCAGATGCATCTGTCTGCACAATGAACTTTTGGAGTAATCAGGACTTTGCAGAATGGGAGCAGTGCACATGGCCTGCTTCAGGTCATCAAATGCCTTTTGACATCTAACTGT
The DNA here is from genome assembly GCA_963921515.1 of Calotriton arnoldi. NCBI lineage: Eukaryota > Metazoa > Chordata > Amphibia > Caudata > Salamandridae > Calotriton > Calotriton arnoldi. The sequence continues at coordinate 165,838 of CAWUFW010019710.1, read as the reverse complement.
CCACTGAACCTTTTTGGCATTTTCTTAGAGGTTAAGTCATTCAGGGGTGTCACTATTGATCCATACCCCTTGACAAATCTTCTGTAATACCCAGTCAGGCCTAAGAAGGCTCTCACCTGAGTATGGGTAGTTGGAGCAACCCAGTCCATGATGGTCTGGATTTTGCTCTGCAATGGTTGAACCAGGCCTCCACCCACAAGGTGGCCCAGGTACACAACCTGACTCTGCCCTATCTGGCACTTTGTGGCCTTGATAGTTAGGCCTACCTTTTGCAGGGCCTCCAAAACATTTCTGAGGTGGACCAGGTGATCCTCCCAGGTGGAGCTAAAGACAGCAATATCATCTAGATATGCTGCACTATAGGCTTCCAGACCTGTAAGGACTGTGTTCACCAACCTCTGAAAAGTGGCAGGTGCATTCTTCAAACCAAAGGCCATCACCACAAATTGGTAAAGCCCACCAGGGGTAGAAAATGCAGTTTTTGGCTTTGCATCATCAGCTAGTCTGATCTGCCAGTAGCCAGCTGTCAGGTCAAATGTGCTTAGATACTTGGCTGAGGCCAAAGTGTCTATTAGCTCATCTGCCCTGGGGATTGGATGGGCATCAGTCCTAGTGACTGCATTGAGGCCTCTGTAGTCCACACAAAACCTCATCTCTCTCTTACCATCTTTGGTATGAGGTTTAGGCACCAGGACTACTGGGCTAGCCCAAGGGCTATCTGAGGGCTCAATGACTCCCAGTTCCAACATTTTCTGGACTTCTGTCCTGATACAGTCCTTGACTTGGTCAGGTTGCCTGTAAATCTTACTTTTGTTTCAAACACGTTTTTATTAGCATTTATAAAAGACCATAACGCATTAATCAGTTTTACAATTGGCAAGCGCCACATAGTGATACAAAAGAGGCCAAATCTGAACACCGTGGCCCATATATTAAATCGAGCATTGTTGGCTCGGCAGACCTTGTTGGATAGGCTCAAGGATATTGCGCTTTACGGGAAATTACAGAGCTGGCAAGAAACAACATCGTATAAAGGTATCTCTGGCGCAGGCATCGTAAAGCTATGATTGTCCTGTGACGATATCCAAGTCGCCAGGGCGCAGAGCTGTGTGCTATCTCATCAGAGCTCTTTCTCCAGCAGCCAAGCCTTAACTGTATATAGGCGCCGCCAAGAAGCTGTAAGCAATGTACTAATAGTAAAAAAAAACAATAGAAAGAGAGCGGGGGTGGAGAGGGGACTATAGGAGAGAGGAGAGGGTGTGGCGGGGGGGAAGGGGCAGTGTGACAATGTGCCTGGGATAACTCACAACACAGGGGGTGCAGCTGTAGCGATGTCATTTAATGTCTCTAGCGCCGTGCGGGGCGGTGCTGGAAGTAGCGGCAGCTGTCGGGGTGTCAAGAGTCACAGAACCCAAGTCATATGGGGTACGTGAGGGTGCAGCGCGGGATGGTCATTCAGTGGGATTCCAAAATCTATCTGGGTCTGTGAGGTGGACAGCATCGTCAAAGAGGCGTAAAGCCCGCAGCCTTGGTGGCTGCAGTCTAGCATTCTCCAATCGTCCCAGGTGGTCCACCAGTGGCTTCCACAGTTTCGTAAATTTGGTGTCTCGATATTGTAGACGCGCTGTGAGCAGCTCCATTGCCACTGTGTGCCACAGGCGGGTGAACCACACATTTATTGAGGGTGTTTCTGCCTTTTTCCAATAGAGGGCGATGGTCTGCTTAGCAGCTCCAAGCATATGAAGACTGAGATGCCAATCACGGCGGGTCATAGCTCGTAGGTTCACCGGCCTGAGGCCCAGAACAATCGTGAGTGGGCTTTCAGGTAATGGGTAGCCTAGCACCCGTTTAATGTGGCTGAGGACTTCCTTCCAGTAAGTGGCCAAGAGAGGGCACGACCACCATATGTGTATGAAATCTCCCCGTGCGTGAGTGCAGCGCCAACAGAGAGGTGATGAGTTGGGGAACATTTTATGTAGCCTGAGGGGAGTGTAGTACCATTGGGTCATTACCTTGTAGGCGGATTCCTGCTGGGGGATGCTATGGAAAGTCTTCGGGATATCGCGCCAGAGGCGTGCCCACTGAGAGGGTGCAATGGCGGCGTCGGGAAGAGACTGCCACTGCTGTTGGTAAGGGTGAGGGTTGAGGCGTTGTGAGTGCTGGAGGACTTGGTATATGCAAGATATTAATCCCTTGGAATTGTCAAATGTACGGGCCAGCCGTTCGAACGGTGTGAAAGGCCGTGTAGCCGCCTGTGATAGAGAGGACGCCTGTATCCAGTGCCGGAGTTGTATATATTGGAATCTCTCCCTCTCTGATAGCTGGAATTCCTGCTTGCATTGGGCAAAAGTTCTGATGCTATCCCCTAGAAATAGGTCTCGTACCGTTCTGCAACCCTTGTCCGTCCATTCTGCGAAATAAGGCGGGCGAAGAGCAGGAGGAAATTGCGGATTGCGAGCAATTGGGGTATGCGGAGATGGAAAAGAGGTGAGACCCCTGCGGACGGCCAGTTTGTCCCAAATCTCGAATACAGTCTTGGTAGGGGTCGCCATGTAAGCATTGCGAGAGCGTGCTTCACGAGGGAGCCACGCGTGATCCCAGATAGGGCGACAGGTAACCGCCCTGTCCATATGGAACCACACCTTCTCGCTCTCCCAGGCTGTCCACTCCGGTATAAAGCGGAGATGGGATGCCCAATAATATTCTAACAGATTAGGGCAAGCGAGTCCACCCTTGTCTCGTGGGAGCATTAAGATTTTACTGGAGACTCGTGGCCTCTTCCCTCCCCATATGAATGCGACTAGTTCACGTTGTAGGCTCTGAATTTGGTGTTCTGGGATGGGCGTTGGCAGGGTCTGGAATAAGTAGAGTATCTTTGGGAGGATGGACATTTTAACTGTGTTGAGGCGCCCCAACCAGGAGAGCGGCAGGGATCTCCACGCTCGTAGATCGGTTACGACTGCATTTTTATACTCTTGCCAGTTAGCTTGGGACCAGGTGGCCAAATCCGGAGTCAGATTAAGTCCTAGGTATCTAATAGAACTAGTTGCCCATTGGTAAGGGACAAGGGCTTGCAGGGCCGCGATTTCGTCCATCGGAATCGTGAGGTTGAGAGCCCATGATTTCGTATGGTTGATTTTAAGCCCTGAAACTTGCTCGTATGACTGGAGCAGAGTGTGCACCGCTGGCAACGAGCAAGTCTGGTTGGACAATGTGAGAAGTAGGTCGTCTGCAAAGAGAGCAATCTTGTGATCTATGCCCCCGAGGGTAAGACCATGGATATCAGGCGATCGGCGGATCATAATGGCGAGTGGCTCTACTACGAGGGCGAATAGTAAAGGGGACAAGGGGCATCCCTGTCTAGTGCCCCTGAGAATGGAGATAGGTTGCGTGAGTTGGCCATTGACCCGTACCCTGGCAAGCGGCGAGAGGTAAGGAGCCATGATGCGCGCTATCATCTGTGGGCCTAGACCTATTCTCTGCAAGACGGCTCGGAGGAACACCCAATCCACTCGATCGAACGCTTTTTCAGCGTCCAGCGAAAGTAGGCAGGAGGGTATCTTCCAGTGGCGCGCTTTCCCAACCAGGTGCGCGACTCGGCACACGTTGTCTGCCCCTTGATGTTGGTGAATAAAACCCACCTGATCCGGTTCAATTAGGCCGGGAAGATGTGTGCTGAGGCGTTTAGCGAGTATTTTGGTGTAGAGTTTGAGATCTGTGTTTAGTAGGGCAATGGGGCGGAAGGAGGAGCAGAGTGTGGGGTCCTTCCCGGGCTTCAGGATTAGGGCTATTTCCGCCATAGCTATATCTGCGGAAGGCCCGATTGTATCGGTAAAAGAGTCGAAGAGACGTAACATATATGATTGAAGTTGTGGCAAGAAGGCACGATAAAACGAGACTGGGAGTCCGTCTGGGCCCGGCGTTTTGCCGAGTGGGAGTTCCTTAAGAGCGCTGGTTAGTTCCTCTAGTGTGATCGGTTCTTCCAAAAGTTGGGAGTGGTACGTGCTAAGAGGGCCCCAGTCGCAGGCATCTAAAGTAGCCGATATTTGTTCAGGATTGGGCGTGTCTCTCGCGTAGAGGGATGCATAGTAATTTTGAAATGCTTGAAGTTTAGCGGATTCTGTAGTAGCCCAGGTCCCGTCTCCCAACTTTAGTTTAGGAATGTGCGCCTTAGCTGCCTGTGTTCTCAGGCGACGCGCCAAGACTGTGCCCACCCTGTCCCCTCCGTCGTAATAGCGCTGTCGCAGTGCAAGGAGAGAGTGTTCGGCCTTGTTGGTTCTGTGTGCCCGGAGCTGACCCCGGAGTATAGCTAAACGCCGCTTATGGATCGCTAATGGGCGCTCCTGGTCCAGTCTCTCAAGTGTTTTGATTTCACGCGTGAGCTTGTCCTCGTACAAGCGGGCCTCCCGGGCAATAGCGATAGATGTGAGGGTGCCGCGTATCGTGGCCTTGAACGCATCCCATAGGACAGGAAGCGGTGTTTCCGGGAGGTCATTGGTTTCGAAATAGGACAAGATGGCGGCCTGGAGCTCCGCCGTGTCTACTGGGTCTCTAAGGATGTGGGGGAAACCGCCATCTAGTAGGTCGCCTGGGGCGAGAGAAGCGTTCATGAAGGAGTAGCTCCACGTGCGCATGATCAGAATTTGAGATATCTGACATGGTTGCTGAGAGAGTGTCTTTGACCAGGGAGTGTGAGACGAAAAGGTAGTCAATGCGCGAGTAGGAGCGGTGCACATGAGAATAATAGGAGTAGTCGCGAATCTCAGGGCAGTGGTAACGCCAAATGTCTACGAGACCCAAGGCAGTGAGACATCTCTTTGTTGCCGCCGACATGGCACCCACCCCATGAAATGTGTCCCCGCTACGATCAAGGCCCACATCCCACACTAGATTAAAATCACCCCCCAGTATGAGGTCTGAGTCTACATGTGCTATGTGTTCCCGCAGGAGCTCGCGCAAAAAAGAATCCTGGAACTGGTTTGGCGCATAAGTGTTGCAAAGGGTGAGAGTGCAATGCCCCAGCTTGACCACCACTTTAAGAAATCTGCCCTCTGTGCCACGGATCACTTTAGTGTCTCCCTGATGGATGCCTGCCCGGCAGAGGATGGCTACACCCGCTGTCCTAGTAGACGCTGAGCTCCGAAATTGGAGGGGAAATCGTGGATGAGTCATGCGTGTTATGTCAGCCCTGAGGAGGTGTGTCTCCTGTAGAAAGACAATGACTGGATTTTGTAATAGCAGATACCTCCATAGCTGACGCCGCTTATTGGGGGAGTTAAGTCCCTTCACGTTAAGGGATACAAGCTTAAAGCAGGGCGCTGAGGTCATAGTCGCCTATCGTCAGGTGCAAGCGCTATCCCAGGCAGGTGACCCGGGGTTTTGGACATGGCTGGCAAACCGGGACCCAATGAGGAGTCGCGAAGCCCCAGAATTATGGTGATCGCTGCAGGGTGGGGAGGTGGGAAGAAGCATAGCATCCAGTGTAAGTCCCCCTAGTGTCTAAGGGGCCCCCCGCCGGGGGGATGGGCAAGGAAAGGGGAGAGGAAGAGAGGGACAAAGGTAAACAAACCAACCCAGACGGTTTAACGGCCAACATGGCCAACAGAGCGTATTCCAGTCCAGGGAGGAGCCAGGCACAGTGGCACAGGCTGTCCCGGAGATGTCGCTCTCCCAGAAATAGGAATGGGGGTCGGTCATCGTGTTGTGTATCGAATCTTTATCTCCGGAGCGCGGCCCCGGGCCGCCGTCCTAGCGTATGGTAAGCATTGAGTAGTAGTCTCTCTTGGGTGGTGAAGAGGAGAGTGAAGTGCCTACAACGTAACGGCCGGAGGCCCACCCAGAGGTGAAAGGTGTATAGCCAGTTGATCAACAGGTGCAGAATCCAGTTATTTGTTGGCAGATGTTTGCGAGCCTGAGGGTGACTGACCCCCTTCTAAGGATCGTATGTGTTGGATTATGTCCTGTTTTTCTTGGGAAGAGCTGCTTCGCTCCCGGGAGGATGGGTGTCTGGCATGACGTACCGTGGTCCACTGCGGCTTCAATGGGACTGAGGCCCTCGGAGGCATGCGTGAAGGACTTGTCGGGGGGTGTCAGGGATCTGAAGTAGTTGGGCCGCTTCCCTGTAGGATCTCAACACGCGGCGTTTGGATTCCCACTGAAAGATGAGAGCAAAGGGATGCCCCCATTGGTAGTGGATGTTGAGCTCCCGGAGTTTGTCCGTGATGGGTCGGAAGTCCCTGCGGCGCCGAAGTGTCGTGGGGGCCAAGTCTTGAAACAACTGGATGGGTGTGCCCCTGAACAGGATCTCAGGCTTGTCCCGAGCTGCCTTGAGGATAGCCTCTTTCTCAGTAAAGAAATGGACCCGCGTCAGGATGTCAGGGATGAGGCCAGGCCTCCCAGGGGGACCGGACACTCGGTGCGCACGGTCTAGAGCGGGCGGTGAGGCGTCGTCATCTCCCCTAATGTCGTGGAGCAGGTCGGCCACGAAAGTCATTATGTCGGTGCCTTCTGCCCCAATCGGAATCCCCCGCAAGCGTATGTTGTTCCGGCGCCCCCGATTTTCCAGGTCCTCCTGCTTGATCTGTAACTCAATGTGTTGCTCCCCCAGGGTGGCCAGCCGCTGCCATAGGTGTTCCTGATCCTCCGTACGGGCATCCAGGGTCTTTTCAAGGTCATCCACTCGTCCACCTAGCTCTCCCACATCTTTCCGGAGTTCCTTGACACAAGCTTGGACCTCGGTGCGTAGGGACCCTATTTCAGACTTATGTTCCTGCATAAAGAGGGTCATGAAAGATTGTGTGACCGGCTCCGAGGGACCCCCGGCCGCCAGCGTCGCGTCAGGTGCCGATAATGCACCCGGTTTATTCCACAGGGTCAGGACCGTAGTATCCTTAGGGGTTGCTGAAGGCTCTTTCCCGGGTTTTGAACGAGTCATGTTCATGCAGTAGAAGTATCTCCTCGCCAACAGCTGTCGATGCCCAGGCGTATCCGTGCTCTCAGTTTCAGGGCCCTGGGGGTGGTAAGAACAGTGCCACAGAGGAAGACCAGGCCCAGTATTGCAGTGGTGTGGGGTGCCGGGTTCAGGGGCCTTCGGGTAGATGCAGACTCCAAAGAAGGGTAGGGGCCAGGCTAGTCTAACTGCAGAGTCACCCTTCCGTTTACACGAGGCCAGGAGGGCCCAAGGAACTCCACCAGCGGGCAATGGGGCAGCCACTGAGGTGTATTGCGATGTGATGGCCGCTCTGATAGTGGGGGAAGGGCAAGACAGTGTTCCGGACCGTGCAGACTAGTGGCTAGCACGTTGGGCGACAGAGGCAGCAGCGCTGGTACCTTTCGTCAGTGGGGGTGCGCCGAGGCTGGCGATGTCGAAGCGGTTTGATGGTGGGCTCCGTGCTACCCCAATAGGTTGAGCAGACGGTAGTGTCCCCGATCACCTTGAGTCTCGCTGGCAGAGGCCCAGGTCCCTCAGGTTGTCTGTCAATGTGCAGGGCTCACTCAGACTACCATCTCGGTGCCCCTCGGCGCTTCAAATGCACCCTAGTTCCCCACAGAAGCAAAGGATGGCTTGTAGGCCCTCCGGGAGGCCTATGGTCCCGCCGTCTGCCCAGTGGTCTCAGCCAGCGTCGCTGCCTTCCCGCGTCGACCCCCTATCTTTGCCCAGGATCTCAACTGAGGGCACAGGAGGGGGAGGCCAGCGTGCAGGGGGGCCTCAGCAGGGGTCAGAGGTGGCGCGACCGGCGAGGAAGCTGTGCCCAGGTACAGTGCAGTGTATCGTCGAATTCCGTACGGCGAGGCGGTGAGTTTGGGGTAGCTGTAGGGATCTCGCCAAGCAGGGCAGGGGCGCCGCCGCCGGGGTATGTCCCAGGCCCTAAGGGGACCGCTGAGGAGCGCAGTCCCAGACAGCCCAGATCATCCAAGCAGTGCCCCCCAGCGGCAGCGACAGCACCCCCCTGCCCCCGTACCTGCACAGGCTCCGCATGCCTGAACTCCACTGCTGGCGGCTGTTTGCTGGCGTCCAGGCGAGGTCCGCAACCTTCCAAGGCAGCAAGATGGCGGGCACGCTCTTGCTCGCCGGCGTCCGTCCCTCTTCCTCAAGGCACCGGCAGGCCGCCCGACGGATCTGCAGCTCCAGGCTCTCTCCGGGCTACTCTCACGCCCCCGTGGTAGTGGGAGAGTGTAGGACCGCACCACGACACCTCCGATAGCCTCCGGTGCAGTCCCGCAGAGTCAGGATGGCTAAGATGGCGGGCGTCCCTTATGGCGCTTTGCGGTATGTAGCCTGGACCAGGGCAGCGAAGGGTTGGCGGCGTCTGGTCCCCTCCGAGCCTCGATCACGCCTCTCAGGAGCTGTGGAGCTTCTCCGAGGCCCCTGAGCGCCACCAGAGGTAACGGTTGCAGATGTGCGGGATCCGGGCAGCTAAAATGGCGGGCGTGCTGTCAGGTATCAGGCCGCTCCGCTCGCACAGCCCGAGTCTCCTCCGTCAACCATCGCCAGCGTGTTTGCAAGCCCTGAAAAAGGTACTCCAGCCACTCCGCTAACAATGCGCTCCCAACCAGAGCACTTTTGACGCCGTTGTATTGCTTAAAATTGCTGTTGATGTCAGCGGCGGCCCGGAGCTCAAACGGCGTGCGTCTCACTCCATTTGCAGCGAGACCACGCCCCTAAATCTTACTTTTAACAGGCAGACTGTCCCCAGTGTCCACTTCATGAGTGCACCAGGTGGTCTGACTTGGAGTCAGAGAGAACATGTGTCTGAACTGATTGAGCACCTGTCTACAATCAGTTTGCTGCTGAGCAGTGAGGCTGCCTGCCAAGGCTACACCATCTACTGACCCATCATCAGGGTTCTGTGAGAGCAGGTCAGGGAGTGGATCACTCTCTTCCTCCTGTCCCTCATCAGTGGCCATGAGCAAGCCCATGTCAGCCCTGTCCACATATGGCTTCAGCCTGTTGACATGGAGCACCCTATGGGGGCTCCTGGGAGTTCCCAGGTCTACCAAATAGGTAACCTCTCCCTTCTGTTCAACAATGGTATGGGGGCCACTCCACTTGTCTTGGAGGGCTGCTGGGGCCACTGGCTCCAGCAACCACACCTTCTGCCCTGGCTGGTAAACAGTCAGCACAGCCTTTTGGTCATGCCAGGCTTTCTGTAATTCCTGGCTAGCCTCATGGTTTTTGGTTGCCTTTTTCATATACTCAGCCATCCGGGAGCGGAGACCAAGTACATAGTCCACTATGTCCTGTTTAGGGTGTTTGGGAGGTAACTCCCAACCTTCCTTCACCAGACACAATGGACCCCTAACAGGATGGCCAAACAAAAGTTCAAAAGGGCTGTAGCCAACCCCTTCTGTGGCACCTCCCTGTATGCAAATAAAAGGCAGGGCAAGAGTATGTCCCATCTTCGCCTAAGCTTTTCTGGGAGCCCTTTAATCATGCCCTTTAAGGTTTTGTTGAATCTCTCAACTAAACCATTGCATTGTGGGTGATAGGGTGTGGTGAATTTATAATTCACTCCACACTCCTTCCACATTGGAGTCAAGTAGCTGGACATAAAGTTTGCATCTCTGTCAGATACTACCTCCTTAGGAAAGCCCACTCTTGAGAACATTCCCAGGAGGGCCCTGGCCACCACAGGAGCTGTAGTGGTCCTAATGGGAAGGGCTTCTGGGTACCTGGTGGCATGGTCCACCACCACCAGGATAAATCTGTGCCCAGATGCTGTTTGGGGATCCATGGGACCAACTATGTCAATCCCCACCCTCTCAAAGGGAACCCCCACTACAGGTAGTGGCATCAGGGGGCCTTTGTGGTGCCACCTGCCTTCCCACTAGCTTGGCAGGTTACACAGGAGTGACAAAACTCCTTGGTGTCTTCAGACATGTGGGGCCAGTGAAAGTGAGGGACAATTCTGTCCCAAGTCTTGTTCTGGCTCAGGTGACCTGCTAAAGGAATATCATGGGCTAGTGTCAATAGGAAGCCCCTGAACGTCAGAGGTATAACCAACCTCCTGGCTGTTCCAGGCTTGGGGTCTCTACTCTCTGAGTACAGGAGTCCATCATCCCAATATATCTTATGGGTGCCACTAGCATTCCCAGCAGCCTCAGCAGCAGCTTGCTGTCTGAGGGGTTCAAGAGAGGGGCAGTTCAGCTGCTCCTGGCTCAGATCTGCCCTGGAAGGGCCCCCTGTCCCCAAGAACTCAACCTGATCAGGTTCAAGCTCCTCTGGGACAGTTCCTTCTTCAGGCCTGAGATCATCTTCCTCAAAAGACTGATCTTCCTCCTGAGCCAAGGGGAAGGCACTGCCTTAACCCTACTGCTCCTCCTCTTGGAAGGCACCTGGTCCATTATTCCAGAATCCAGGGCCTGTTCAGCTTTTGACACTTTTGCCTGTGACCTAGTCACAGCAAAGACATGTGCAGGGATCCCTAGCATTTCTGCATGTGTCCTGAGCTCCACCTCTGCCCAAGCTGAGGTTTCAAGATCATTGCCAAGCAAGCATTCGACTGGTAGGTCTGCACTCACCACAACCTTCTTAAGGCCAGTTACCCCTCCCCAGGAGACGTTAACAACTGCCAGAGAATGGTCTGTTCTGACATTGCTAGCATTGGTCACTTGGTACATTTCACCAAGTATAATCTGCCCAGGATCCACAAGATCTTTTGTCACCATTGTGACACTTGCTCCTGTGTCCCTGAATGCCAAAGCCTCTCTTCCATTAATTAAAGGCTGTTGTCTGTATTTGCCCAAGTTATTGGGACTCACAAAGGGGACATATCCATGCCCCCATCACAGACTAGGACAGCCTGAGTTGGCACTCTGACTAGGCCAGAGTCCATCTCAGTACCCAGGGTCAACCCTACTACACCCTTATTCTGAGTACCTCCACCACCATTTGTAGCTGGACTAGGGGGAACAGTTGCCTTAGGGGCAATGGTGGCTGGATTAGAGTCTTTGGCCTTGGTGCAGTCACTGGTCCAGTGAGTTTTCTGCTTACAGATTTTGCACCAAGGTTTCCTTTGGCCTTTTCCTTTAGTAGATTGGGATTCCCCACCAGATGCAGATTTTTGGGGACCTTGAGAAGACTTCTGGTCTTTACCCTTCTCCCCACCCTTGTCAGAGTTTTTGGTATCCTGCTTCTTCTGGTCACCACCTTGGTTCTCTACCTTCTGCTTCACCCTGGTTCTGACCCATTTGTCTGCCTTCTTTCCCAATTCTTGGGGAGAGGTCAGATCAGAGTCTACCAGGTGCTGATGCAACAGCTGATTTTGACAGTTATTAAGAATCTGCTCCCTCTTGAATAAATTATACAATCCTTTGAAGTCACACCTTACTGCCCAGTAACCAACCTTCCAGAGCCTTAGTAGCACAATCTACAAAGTCCACCCAGTCCTGTGTCTGTGCCTTTTGGGTATCTCTGAACTTTAACCTGTATTGCTCAGTGGTTAGGCCAAACCCATCTATCAGTGCACTCTTCAGGACATGGTAATCATCAGCATCCTCTTCTCTTACAGTGAGGAGCTTGTGTCTACCTTTGTCTGCAAAGGAGAGCCACAAGATTGCTGCCCACTGCTCCTGGGGGACCCTCTGAACTTTACAGGCCCTTTCCAGTGCAGTTATCCATTTGTGGATGTCATCCCCACTCTGGTAGGGAGGGACAATCTTGCTCAGGTTTCTATGGTCATAAGACCTTTCCCTATCCCTAGGGAAGTTGCTGCCACCATGGGACTCTAGTCCCAACTTTTTTCTTTCTCTATGAAGCTCTAGGGACTCCCTGTCTATAGCCATCTGCTCTCTTCTGATCCTAAGCTGAGCTTCCTCATACTTGAGCAGTCTCTCTTTCCTTTCATGAAAGGATTCCCTCCTATGAGAGGAAACAGAGGTCCCTACTGAGGTGTCAGAATGGTTAGACTCCTCTGAAGGAGATCTTGCCCTTCTAGGCACCCTCGCAACTCTTCCTGGTGGGACAAAGGAGAGGTCATTCTGATCCTCCTCCTCATCTGCAGGAGGAGCTGGATTTTCCAGGGTAAGATCATTGTCATCTTCCTGGACAGTTTCAGAGGTCAGGTCCTGGGTTTCTTCACCCTTGGGCCCTTCCCCTGTTGCTGTACCACCCACTCTGCCTACCTCCTCAGACCCTGAGGCCTGCCTGAGATCATCTAGTACTAGCATCTCTATGAGGAGTTGGGTGTTTTCAGTTTTTCCTGGCTTCATCTTCCTAGCATTGCACAATGCTCTCAATTCCAGGAATTGGAGATTGTCATACTGGGATGGGGAAGCCCAGTGGCTTCTGGCAGGGACTCAGTGGTTCCTGGCTTTGAAGACATCACTAGTGAGGTGTGGTGTATGCACTACCTACTCTAGTGTGGCCTACTAAACTCTCTTGAGTTGTAGAAAGGGTGTGCTAAGTCCTTGACACACAACTCTAAGTTCAGTAGAACTTACTGTATTGCTAAGCTTGAATTTATATGTACCTCTGGTACCTTTAGTGGTTTTCAGTTAGTCATACACTTGAGATTATCTGGTAAAACAAAGGCAAGCTTGAATCCAACCGCTGCCCACCAATGTGAGAAGTTGGCCTAGCATATGCTGTCCACTAGTTCTAGTGGGCACCTTGCACCAGTCCAAACGACCTTTATTGATGATAGGTTTAAAGACAACCTTTATTGAAAGCTATCCTAGTGGTAGCTATGGAGAGCAGCCTTCAGGCTAAGTCTTGAAGGAGTGTAAAGCTAATTGTTTTACCAGTCTATAATCTCATGAATGACCAATTGAAAGGAGAACCACACCAGGTATATATATAAAATATATGTATTTATTACTAAACACTACCCACTAGTCTCTTTATGAGGCTAGAGGTCAAAGTACACAAGTTACAAGTCAAATAGCACAGTAAATTAGCACAATATACGATTAGCCCTAGGGGCGTACCAAACCATATATTAAGAAAGTGGTATAAGAACCACGACTTAAGAAGACACAAGGCCTAGAGCCTGTAGAATCGCTGGGACCCCAAGGAACCACCCAAGGTAGTGACACAGGGGACCCACGGGGGCTGTGTGCAGTGTGTAAACACAGCCACGAGCTCCGTTAAAGTCTATGGGAAAGTCGCGGTCAGAGTTTTAGAGTTTAAGGACACTTAGAAATGGACTTGGACAAAACCCTCTTGGACTTGGACAGTTCTAGGGTTACCACCCTCGGGAGCACCGGAGTACTCGAGTTACCTCACCCAGGGAAGCGGGTGCATAGGTATCGAATGGTGTCGGGTCGCGTCGTCGATTTCAATGGCAGCCTGCGAAGAAGTGCTGCTGCCGGGAAGATGCGAAGTGTCCGTAGAGATCCAAGCCTGGATCGGAGATGAGAAGAACCTGAAAGCAGAGGGGACAGAGTCTGGGTCACTTGCCAGTGACCACGGGCACGATAGGCGGATGCCCACCGATGTCGGGTGTTTCAGGTGAAAGAGGTGAAGCTTGACTCTTCAGCCACGAGGCCCCGGAGGCGTCGACGATGACCAGGAGCTGGATTCGAGCTGTCCCACAAAGGATGTCGAGTGCTGCAGTGTTGGTGTCCAGATTGAACACAACAAGCCTTGGCAACAGCAACCCACGCAGAAAGGAGAAAGATGCTTCGGGGCAGACCAGCAAGGTCTGAGGGACTCACCACTTGGTGGGGAGTCAGGGCACGTCTGGAGCAACCAGGAAAACCCAAATAAAATCAGAGTTGCCTTCACAGGGACCCACCAGTCGACAGACCAGGGATTGCAAAGGTGCCTCGAGCAGAAATGCAAGAAGCGGGTCCACTGAACACTCGTGGAGTGTAGGCTCACAATCTTTGGTGCAAATGGTGCTCGGGGCCGGGGCTACAAGTAACCCAAAGCAGGACTTCAAAAGACGTCGAGAAGTCAATGCACTAGCAAATGTGCACGGTGTCCAGGAGTTCCGGTTCCACGTCACTCGTGAGGGCTGCGGGTCTCAGCTTTGCTGGGGACTCGGGTCGGCCTCTGAGAAGTCTGGAAATCCTCTTCCTGGGCTGCAGGTACTTCGGAGTCCAGCGGGAGCTTCGGAGATGCAGACTGGCAAATGCTTTGTTGGTGCCTGCCAAGCAGGGGAGTCACTCCTTGACCCCAAGGGAGATTTCTTCAGTCCTCTAGTCTTTAGTAGAGCGTTGAAGTTCCAGGATTCAGTTGCAGAGTTTCGTCCAGGGATATCTAAAGTCCTGTTGCCAGGGGTTCCTTACTTATACCTAAGAAAGGGGTTGGACTAACTCTGGGGACCCACCTATGGGAGGGTTTGGATAGAGGGGTGGCTACACCCATTTCCTTTGTCCAGTTTCGTGCCAGAGCAGGGGCTGGTAGCACCTGCAACCGGTTTGAACTGGGGTATGCACGAGGACACCAAATGTGCCCCCAGTGCAGGACTTCAAAGCACTCAGAGAGTGCACCCACCCAGCCCCAATACACTAAAGCCTGTCTGGGAGGTGGTAACACCTCCCTACGACAGGAAACCTATTGCCCAGGCCTCCCCTGCCGGAGTTTCGGTCAGCAGGGGGAGGTCAGACTCGTGTCTGTGGCTGCAGCATCCATTTTGTGATGCCAGGGCTCTGTTTAGCTGGTACCGGGTATACCGGTGCTGTCATGTCTCTCCCTCTAGAAGGGTGGGATCATACTCCCACACCAGTTACTGGTGTGGGGTTATGATTCCAAGGTGTTTGACACCAAACACGACATGTTTCCGTGCAGCCATCCCAAAGTTAGCATTTACCATTTAAGTAGGCCTCTGGGGTACCTATGCCCTGGGTACATAGTATACCATATACTAGGGACTTATAAGGGCACCCCAGAATCCAATCTGGAGTGTACCTAAGGTACTAGGAATCCATTTAGAGAGGAAGCAGCTAGGCTGGGGTCCTAGATAGCAGGGCCCCAGCCAGACTAAAGTCGAAAAACAGTGAAGCATCAGCAAAAAGTGGGGGTAACCATAAGGGGCAGATCCTACTCTCCTACACAACCCCCCCCCAAACGCAGGGACATTAAACTAACCTTGACCAGTTGAGTCTTCATGTTCTAAGTGGAAATGTCTGGAGAGTCCATCTGCATTGGCATGGCTACTCCCAGGTCTATGTTCCACTGTATAGTCCATCCCCTGTAGGGAAATGGACCACCTCAAAAGTTTGGGGTTTTCACCCTTCATCTGTTTTAGCCATAAGAGGGGCTTATGGTCTGTCTGAACAAGGAAGTGAGTGCCAAACAAGTATGGCCTCAACTTCTTCAGAGCCCAAACCACAGCAAAGGCCTCCCTCTCAATGGCTGACCAACGTTTCTCTCTGGGGGTCAGCCTTCTGCTAATAAAAGCTACTGGCTGATCCTGACCTTCATCATTCAACTGTGATAGTACAGCCCCTACCCCCAGCTCAGATGCATCTGTCTGCACAATGAACTTTTGGAGTAATCAGGACTTTGCAGAATGGGAGCAGTGCACATGGCCTGCTTCAGGTCATCAAATGCCTTTTGACATCTAACTGTCCACTGAACCTTTTTGGCATTTTCTTAGAGGTTAAGTCATTCAGGGGTGTCACTATTGATCCATACCCCTTGACAAATCTTCTGTAATACCCAGTCAGGCCTAAGAAGGCTCTCACCTGAGTATGGGTAGTTGGAGCAACCCAGTCCATGATGGTCTGGATTTTGCTCTGCAATGGTTGAACCAGGCCTCCACCCACAAGGTGGCCCAGGTACACAACCTGACTCTGCCCTATCTGGCACTTTGTGGCCTTGATAGTTAGGCCTACCTTTTGCAGGGCCTCCAAAACATTTCTGAGGTGGACCAGGTGATCCTCCCAGGTGGAGCTAAAGACAGCAATATCATCTAGATATGCTGCACTATAGGCTTCCAGACCTGTAAGGACTGTGTTCACCAACCTCTGAAAAGTGGCAGGTGCATTCTTCAAACCAAAGGGCATCACCACAAATTGGTAAAGCCCACCAGGGGTAGAAAATGCAGTTTTTGGCTTTGCATCATCAGCTAGTCTGATCTGCCAGTAGCCAGCTGTCAGGTCAAATGTGCTTAGATACTTGGCTGAGGCCAAAGTGTCTATTAGCTCATCTGCCCTGGGGATTGGATGGGCATCAGTCCTAGTGACTGCATTGAGGCCTCTGTAGTCCACACAAAACCTCATCTCTCTCTTACCATCTTTGGTATGAGGTTTAGGCACCAGGACTACTGGGCTAGCCCAAGGGCTATCTGAGGGCTCAATGACTCCCAGTTCCAACATTTTCTGGACTTCTGTCCTGATACAGTCCTTGACTTGGTCAGGTTGCCTGTAAATCTTACTTTTGTTTCAAACACGTTTTTATTAGCATTTATAAAAGACCATAACGCATTAATCAGTTTTACAATTGGCAAGCGCCACATAGTGATACAAAAGAGGCCAAATCTGAACACCGTGGCCCATATATTAAATCGAGCATTGTTGGCTCGGCAGACCTTGTTGGATAGGCTCAAGGATATTGCGCTTTACGGGAAATTACAGAGCTGGCAAGAAACAACATCGTATAAAGGTATCTCTGGCGCAGGCATCGTAAAGCTATGATTGTCCTGTGACGATATCCAAGTCGCCAGGGCGCAGAGCTGTGTGCTATCTCATCAGAGCTCTTTCTCCAGCAGCCAAGCCTTAACTGTATATAGGCGCCGCCAAGAAGCTGTAAGCAATGTACTAATAGTAAAAAAAAACAATAGAAAGAGAGCGGGGGTGGAGAGGGGACTATAGGAGAGAGGAGAGGGTGTGGCGGGGGGGAAGGGGCAGTGTGACAATGTGCCTGGGATAACTCACAACACAGGGGGTGCAGCTGTAGCGATGTCATTTAATGTCTCTAGCGCCGTGCGGGGCGGTGCTGGAAGTAGCGGCAGCTGTCGGGGTGTCAAGAGTCACAGAACCCAAGTCATATGGGGTACGTGAGGGTGCAGCGCGGGATGGTCATTCAGTGGGATTCCAAAATCTATCTGGGTCTGTGAGGTGGACAGCATCGTCAAAGAGGCGTAAAGCCCGCAGCCTTGGTGGCTGCAGTCTAGCATTCTCCAATCGTCCCAGGTGGTCCACCAGTGGCTTCCACAGTTTCGTAAATTTGGTGTCTCGATATTGTAGACGCGCTGTGAGCAGCTCCATTGCCACTGTGTGCCACAGGCGGGTGAACCACACATTTATTGAGGGTGTTTCTGCCTTTTTCCAATAGAGGGCGATGGTCTGCTTAGCAGCTCCAAGCATATGAAGACTGAGATGCCAATCACGGCGGGTCATAGCTCGTAGGTTCACCGGCCTGAGGCCCAGAACAATCGTGAGTGGGCTTTCAGGTAATGGGTAGCCTAGCACCCGTTTAATGTGGCTGAGGACTTCCTTCCAGTAAGTGGCCAAGAGAGGGCACGACCACCATATGTGTATGAAATCTCCCCGTGCGTGAGTGCAGCGCCAACAGAGAGGTGATGAGTTGGGGAACATTTTATGTAGCCTGAGGGGAGTGTAGTACCATTGGGTCATTACCTTGTAGGCGGATTCCTGCTGGGGGATGCTATGGAAAGTCTTCGGGATATCGCGCCAGAGGCGTGCCCACTGAGAGGGTGCAATGGCGGCGTCGGGAAGAGACTGCCACTGCTGTTGGTAAGGGTGAGGGTTGAGGCGTTGTGAGTGCTGGAGGACTTGGTATATGCAAGATATTAATCCCTTGGAATTGTCAAATGTACGGGCCAGCCGTTCGAACGGTGTGAAAGGCCGTGTAGCCGCCTGTGATAGAGAGGACGCCTGTATCCAGTGCCGGAGTTGTATATATTGGAATCTCTCCCTCTCTGATAGCTGGAATTCCTGCTTGCATTGGGCAAAAGTTCTGATGCTATCCCCTAGAAATAGGTCTCGTACCGTTCTGCAACCCTTGTCCGTCCATTCTGCGAAATAAGGCGGGCGAAGAGCAGGAGGAAATTGCGGATTGCGAGCAATTGGGGTATGCGGAGATGGAAAAGAGGTGAGACCCCTGCGGACGGCCAGTTTGTCCCAAATCTCGAATACAGTCTTGGTAGGGGTCGCCATGTAAGCATTGCGAGAGCGTGCTTCACGAGGGAGCCACGCGTGATCCCAGATAGGGCGACAGGTAACCGCCCTGTCCATATGGAACCACACCTTCTCGCTCTCCCAGGCTGTCCACTCCGGTATAAAGCGGAGATGGGATGCCCAATAATATTCTAACAGATTAGGGCAAGCGAGTCCACCCTTGTCTCGTGGGAGCATTAAGATTTTACTGGAGACTCGTGGCCTCTTCCCTCCCCATATGAATGCGACTAGTTCACGTTGTAGGCTCTGAATTTGGTGTTCTGGGATGGGCGTTGGCAGGGTCTGGAATAAGTAGAGTATCTTTGGGAGGATGGACATTTTAACTGTGTTGAGGCGCCCCAACCAGGAGAGCGGCAGGGATCTCCACGCTCGTAGATCGGTTACGACTGCATTTTTATACTCTTGCCAGTTAGCTTGGGACCAGGTGGCCAAATCCGGAGTCAGATTAAGTCCTAGGTATCTAATAGAACTAGTTGCCCATTGGTAAGGGACAAGGGCTTGCAGGGCCGCGATTTCGTCCATCGGAATCGTGAGGTTGAGAGCCCATGATTTCGTATGGTTGATTTTAAGCCCTGAAACTTGCTCGTATGACTGGAGCAGAGTGTGCACCGCTGGCAACGAGCAAGTCTGGTTGGACAATGTGAGAAGTAGGTCGTCTGCAAAGAGAGCAATCTTGTGATCTATGCCCCCGAGGGTAAGACCATGGATATCAGGCGATCGGCGGATCATAATGGCGAGTGGCTCTACTACGAGGGCGAATAGTAAAGGGGACAAGGGGCATCCCTGTCTAGTGCCCCTGAGAATGGAGATAGGTTGCGTGAGTTGGCCATTGACCCGTACCCTGGCAAGCGGCGAGAGGTAAGGAGCCATGATGCGCGCTATCATCTGTGGGCCTAGACCTATTCTCTGCAAGACGGCTCGGAGGAACACCCAATCCACTCGATCGAACGCTTTTTCAGCGTCCAGCGAAAGTAGGCAGGAGGGTATCTTCCAGTGGCGCGCTTTCCCAACCAGGTGCGCGACTCGGCACACGTTGTCTGCCCCTTGATGTTGGTGAATAAAACCCACCTGATCCGGTTCAATCAGGCCGGAAAGATGTGTGCTGAGGCGTTTAGCGAGTATTTTGGTGTAGAGTTTGAGATCTGTGTTTAGTAGGGCAATGGGGCGGAAGGAGGAGCAGAGTGTGGGGTCCTTCCCGGGCTTCAGGATTAGGGCTATTTCCGCCATAGCTATATCTGCGGAAGGCCCGATTGTATCGGTAAAAGAGTTGAAGAGACGTAACATATATGATTGAAGTTGTGGCAAGAAGGCACGATAAAACGAGACTGGGAGTCCGTCTGGGCCCGGCGTTTTGCCGAGTGGGAGTTCCTTAAGAGCGCTGGTTAGTTCCTCTAGTGTGATCGGTTCTTCCAAAAGTTGGGAGTGGTACGTGCTAAGAGGGCCCCAGTCGCAGGCATCTAAAGTAGCCGATATTTGTTCAGGATTGGGCGTGTCTCTCGCGTAGAGGGATGCATAGTAATTTTGAAATGCTTGAAGTTTAGCGGATTCTGTAGTAGCCCAGGTCCCGTCTCCCAACTTTAGTTTAGGAATGTGCGCCTTAGCTGCCTGTGTTCTCAGGCGACGCGCCAAGACTGTGCCCACCCTGTCCCCTCCGTCGTAATAGCGCTGTCGCAGTGCAAGGAGAGAGTGTTCGGCCTTGTTGGTTCTGTGTGCCCGGAGCTGACCCCGGAGTATAGCTAAACGCCGCTTATGGATCGCTAATGGGCGCTCCTGGTCCAGTCTCTCAAGTGTTTTGATTTCACGCGTGAGCTTGTCCTCGTACAAGCGGGCCTCCCGGGCAATAGCGATAGATGTGAGGGTGCCGCGTATCGTGGCCTTGAACGCATCCCATAGGACAGGAAGCGGTGTTTCCGGGAGGTCATTGGTTTCGAAATAGGACAAGATGGCGGCCTGGAGCTCCGCCGTGTCTACTGGGTCTCTAAGGATGTGGGGGAAACCGCCATCTAGTAGGTCGCCTGGGGCGAGAGAAGCGTTCATGAAGGAGTAGCTCCACGTGCGCATGATCAGAATTTGAGATATCTGACATGGTTGCTGAGAGAGTGTCTTTGACCAGGGAGTGTGAGACGAAAAGGTAGTCAATGCGCGAGTAGGAGCGGTGCACATGAGAATAATAGGAGTAGTCGCGAATCTCAGGGCAGTGGTAACGCCAAATGTCTACGAGACCCAAGGCAGTGAGACATCTCTTTGTTGCCGCCGACATGGCACCCACCCCATGAAATGTGTCCCCGCTACGATCAAGGCCCACATCCCACACTAGATTAAAATCACCCCCCAGTATGAGGTCTGAGTCTACATGTGCTATGTGTTCCCGCAGGAGCTCGCGCAAAAAAGAATCCTGGCCCTGGTTTGGCGCATACGTGATGCAAAGGGTGAGAGTGCAATGCCCCAGCTTGACCACCACTTTAAGAAATCTGCCCTCTGTGCCACGGATCACTTTAGTGTCTCCCTGATGGATGCCTGCCCGGCAGAGGATGGCTACACCCGCTGTCCTAGTAGACGCTGAGCTCCGAAATTGGAGGGGAAATCGTGGATGAGTCATGCGTGTTATGTCAGCCCTGAGGAGGTGTCCCCTGTAGAAAGACAATGACTGGATTTTGTAATAGCAGATACCGCCATAGCTGACGCCGCTTATTGGGGGAGTTAAGTCCCTTCACGTTAAGGGATACAAGCTTAAAGCAGGGCGCTGAGGTCATAGTCGCCTATCGTCAGGTGCAAGCGCTATCCCAGGCAGGTGACCCGGGGTTTTGGACATGGCTGGCAAACCGGGACCCAATGAGGAGTCGCGAAGCCCCAGAATTATGGTGATCGCTGCAGGGTGGGGAGGTGGGAAGAAGCATAGCATCCAGTGTAAGTCCCCCTAGTGTCTAAGGGGCCCCCCGCCGGGGGGATGGGCAAGGAAAGGGGAGAGGAAGAGAGGGACAAAGGTAAACAAACCAACCCAGACGGTTTAACGGCCAACATGGCCAACAGAGCGTATTCCAGTCCAGGGAGGAGCCAGGCACAGTGGCACAGGCTGTCCCGGAGATGTCGCTCTCCCAGAAATAGGAATGGGGGTCGGTCATCGTGTTGTGTATCGAATCTTTATCTCCGGAGCGCGGCCCCGGGCCGCCGTCCTAGCGTATGGTAAGCATTGAGTAGTAGTCTCTCTTGGGTGGTGAAGAGGAGAGTGAAGTGCCTACAACGTAACGGCCGGAGGCCCACCCAGAGGTGAAAGGTGTATAGCCAGTTGATCAACAGGTGCAGAATCCAGTTATTTGTTGGCAGATGTTTGCGAGCCTGAGGGTGACTGACCCCCTTCTAAGGATCGTATGTGTTGGATTATGTCCTGTTTTTCTTGGGAAGAGCTGCTTCGCTCCCGGGAGGATGGGTGTCTGGCATGACGTACCGTGGTCCACTGCGGCTTCAATGGGACTGAGGCCCTCGGAGGCATGCGTGAAGGACTTGTCGGGGGGTGTCAGGGATCTGAAGTAGTTGGGCCGCTTCCCTGTAGGATCTCAACACGCGGCGTTTGGATTCCCACTGAAAGATGAGAGCAAAGGGATGCCCCCATTGGTAGTGGATGTTGAGCTCCCGGAGTTTGTCCGTGATGGGTCGGAAGTCCCTGCGGCGCCGAAGTGTCGTGGGGGCCAAGTCTTGAAACAACTGGATGGGTGTGCCCCTGAACAGGATCTCAGGCTTGTCCCGAGCTGCCTTGAGGATAGCCTCTTTCTCAGTAAAGAAATGGACCCGCGTCAGGATGTCAGGGATGAGGCCAGGCCTCCCAGGGGGACCGGACACTCGGTGCGCACGGTCTAGAGCGGGCGGTGAGGCGTCGTCATCTCCCCTAATGTCGTGGAGCAGGTCGGCCACGAAAGTCATTATGTCGGTGCCTTCTGCCCCAATCGGAATCCCCGCAAGCGTATGTTGTTCCGGCGCCCCCGATTTTCCAGGTCCTCCTGCTTGATCTGTAACTCAATGTGTTGCTCCTCCAGGGTGGCCAGCCGCTGCCATAGGTGTTCCTGATCCTCCGTACGGGCATCCAGGGTCTTTTCAAGGTCATCCACTCGTCCACCTAGCTCTCCCACATCTTTCCGGAGTTCCTTGACACAAGCTTGGACCTCGGTGCGTAGGGACCCTATTTCAGACTTAAGTTCCTGCATAAAGAGGGTAATGAAAGATTGTGTGACCGGCTCCGAGGGACCCCCGGCCGCCAGCGTCGCGTCAGGTGCTGATAATGCACCCGGTTTATTCCACAGGGTCAGGACCGTAGTATCCTTAGGGGTTGCTGAAGGCTCTTTCCCGGGTTTTGAACGAGTCATGTTCATGCAGTAGAAGTATCTCCTCGCCAACAGCTGTCGATTCCCAGGCGTATCCGTGCTCTCAGTTTCAGGGCCCTGGGGGTGGTAAGAAGAGTGCCACAGAGGAAGACCAGGCCCAGTATTGCAGTGGTGTGGGGTGCCGGTTTAGGGGCCTTCGGGTAGATGCAGACTCCAAAGAAGGGTAGGGGCCAGGCTAGTCTAACTGCAGAGTCACCCTTCCGTTTACACGAGGCCAGGAGGGCCCAAGGAACTCCACTAGCGGGCAATGGGGCAGCCACTGAGGTGTATTGCGATGTGATGGCCGCTCTGATAGTGGGGGAAGGGCAAGACAGTGTTCCGGACCGTGCAGACTAGTGGCTAGCACATTGGGCGACAGAGGCAGCAGCGCCGGTACCTTTCGTCAGTGGGGGTGCGCCGAGGCTGGCGATGTCGAAGCGGTTTGATGGTGGGCTCCGTGCTACCCCAATAGGTTGAGCAGACGGTAGTGTCCCCGATCACCTTGAGTCTCGCTGGCAGAGGCCCAGGTCCCTCAGGTTGTCTGTCAATGTGCAGGGCTCCCTCAGACTACCATCTCGGTGCCCCTCGGCGCTTCAAATGCTCCCTAGTTCCCCACAGAAGCAAAGGATGGCTTGTAGGCCCTCCGGGAGGCCTATGGTCCCGCCGTCTGCCCAGTGGTCTCAGCCAGCGTCGCTGCCTTCCCGCGTCGACCCCCTATCTTTGCCCAGGATCTCAACTGAGGGCACAGGAGGGGGAGGCCAGCGCGCAGGGGGGCCTCAGCAGGGGTCAGAGGTGGCGCGTCCGGCGAGGAAGCTGTGCCCAGGTACAGTGCAGTGTATCGTCGAAGTCCGTACGGCGATGCGGTGAGTTTGGGGTAGCTGTAGGGATCTCGCCAAGCAGGGCAGGGCGCCGCCGCCGGGGTATGTCCCAGGCCCTAAGGGGACCGCTGAGGAGCGCAGTCCCAGACAGCCCAGATCATCCAAGCAGTGCCCCCAGCGGCAGCGACAGCACCCCCTGCCCCCGTACCTGCACAGGCTCCGCATGCCCGAACTCCACTGCTGGTGGCTGTTTGCTGGCGTCCAGGCGAGGTCCGCAACCTTCCAAGGCAGCAAGATGGCGGGCACGCTCTTGCTCGCCGGCGTCCGTCCCTCTTCCTCAAGGCACCGGCAGGCCGCCCGACGGATCTGCAGCTCCAGGCTCTCTCCGGGCTACTCTCACGCCCCCGTGGTAGTGGGAGAGTGTAGGACCGCACCACGACACCTCCGAGAGCCTCCGGTGCAGTCCAGCAGAGTCAGGATGGCTAAGATGGCGGGCGTCCCTTATGGCGCTTTGCGGTATGTAGCCTGGACCAGGGCAGCGAAGGGTTGGCGGCGTCTGGTCCCCTCCGAGCCTCGATCACACCTCTCAGGAGCTGTGGAGCTTCTCCGACGCCCCTGAGCACCACCAGATGTAACGGTTGCAGATGCGTGGGATCCGAGCAGCTAAAATGGCGGGCGTGCTGTCAGGTATCAGGCCGCTCCGCTCGCACAGCCCGAGTCTCCTCCGTCAACCATCGCCAGCGTGTTTGCAAGCCCTGAAAAAGGTACTCAAGCCACTCCGCTAACAATGCGCTCCCAACCAGAGCACTTTTGACGCCGTTGTATTGCTTAAAATTGCTGTTGATGTCAGCGGCGGCCCGGAGCTCAAGCGGCGTGCGTCTCACTCCATTTG
Organism: Calotriton arnoldi; assembly: GCA_963921515.1. Taxonomy (NCBI): domain Eukaryota; kingdom Metazoa; phylum Chordata; class Amphibia; order Caudata; family Salamandridae; genus Calotriton; species Calotriton arnoldi. Next base: position 141,683 of record CAWUFW010019710.1, on the reverse strand, counting down.
CAGCGAGACCACGCCCCTAAATCTTACTTTTAACAGGCAGACTGTCCCCAGTGTCCACTTCATGAGTGCACCAGGTGGTCTGACTTGGAGTCAGAGAGAACATGTGTCTGAACTGATTGAGCACCTGTCTACAAACAGTTTGCTGCTGAGCAGTGAGGCTGCCTGCCAAGGCTACACCATCTACTGACCCATCATCAGGGTTCTGTGAGAGCAGGTCAGGGAGTGGATCACTCTCTTCCTCCTGTCCCTCATCAGTGGCCATGAGCAAGCCCATGTCAGCCCTGTCCACATATGGCTTCAGCCTGTTGACATGGAGCACCCTATGGGGGCTCCTGGGAGTTCCCAGGTCTACCAAATAGGTAACCTCTCCCTTCTGTTCAACAATGGTATGGGGGCTACTCCACTTGTCTTGGAGGGCTGCTGGGGCCACTGGATCCAGCAACCACACCTTCTGCCCTGGCTGGTAAACAGTCAGCACAGCCTTTTGGTCATGCCAGGCTTTCTGTAATTCCTGGCTAGCCTCATGGTTTTTGGTTGCCTTTTTCATATACTCAGCCATCCGGGAGCGGAGACCAAGTACATAGTCCACTATGTCCTGTTTAGGGGGTTTGAGAGGTAACTCCCAACCTTCCTTCACCAGACACAATGGACCCCTAACAGGATGGCCAAACAAAAGTTCAAAAGGGCTGTAGCCAACCCCCTTCTGTGGCACCTCCCTGTATGCAAATAAAAGGCAGGGCAAGAGTATGTCCCATCTTCGCCTAAGCTTTTCTGGGAGCCCTTTAATCATGCCCTTTAAGGTTTTGTTGAATCTCTCAACTATACCATTGCATTGTGGGTGATAGGGTGTGGTGAATTTATAATTCACTCCACACTCCTTCCACATTGGAGTCAAGTAGCTGGACATAAAGTTTGCCACTCTGTCAGATACTACCTCCTTAGGAAAGCCCACTCTTGAGAAAGTTCCCAGGAGGGCCCTGGCCACTACAGGAGCTGTAGTGGTCCTAATGGGAATGGCTTCTGGGTACCTGGTGGCATGGTCCACCACCACCAGGATAAATCTGTGCCCAGATGCTGTTTGGGGATCCATGGGACCAACTATGTCAATCCCCACCCTCTCAAAGGGAACCCCCACTACAGGTAGTGGCATCAGGGGGCCTTTGTGGTGCCACCTGCCTTCCCACTAGCTTGGCAGGTTACACAGGAGTGACAAAACTCCTTGGTGTCTTCAGACATGTGGGGCCAGTGAAAGTGAGGGACAATTCTGTCCCAAGTCTTGTTCTGGCCCAGGTGACCTGCTAAAGGAATATCATGGGCTAGTGTCAATAGGAAGCCCCTGAACGTCAGAGGTATAACCAACCTCCTGGCTGTTCCAGGCTTGGGGTCTCTACTCTCTGAGTACAGGAGTCCATCATCCCAATATATCTTATGGGTGCCACTAGCATTCCCAGCAGCCTTAGCAGCAGCTTGCTGTCTGAGGGGGTTCAAGAGAGGGGCAGTTCAGCTGCTCCTGGCTCAGATCTGCCCTGGAAGGGCCCCTGTCCCCAAGAACTCAACCTGATCAGGTTCAAGCTCCTCTGGGACAGTTCCTTCTTCAGGCCTGAGATCATCTTCCTCAAAAGACTGATCTTCCTCCTGAGCCAAGGGGAAGGCACTGCCTTAACCCTACTGCTCCTCCTCTTGGAAGGCACCTGGTCCATTATTCCAGAATCCAGGGCCTGTTCAGCTTTTGACATTTTTGCCTGTGACCTAGTCACAGCAAAGACATGTGCAGGGATCCCTAGCATTTCTGCATGTGTCCTGAGCTCCACCTCTGCCCAAGCTGAGGTTTCAAGATCATTGCCAAGCAAGCATTCGACTGGTAGGTCTGCACTCACCACAACCTTCTTAAGGCCAGTTACCCCTCCCCAGGAGACGTTAACAACTGCCAGAGAATGGTCTGTTCTGACATTGCTAGCATTGGTCACTTGGTACATTTCACCAAGTATAATCTGCCCAGGATCCACAAGATCTTTTGTCACCATTGTGACACTTGCTCCTGTGTCCCTGAATGCCAAAGCCTCTCTTCCATTAATTAAAGGCTGTTGTCTGTATTTGCCCAAGTTATTGGGACTCACAAAGGGGACATATCCATGCCCCCATCACAGACTAGGACAGCCTGAGTTGGCACTCTGACTAGGCCAGAGTCCATCTCAGTACCCAGGGTCAACCCTACTACACCCTTATTCTGAGTACCTCCACCACCATTTGTAGCTGGACTAGGGGGAACAGTTGCCTTAGGGGCAATGGTGGCTGGATTAGAGTCTTTGGCCTTGGTGCAGTCACTGGTCCAGTGAGTTTTCTGCTTACAGATTTTGCACCAAGGTTTCCTTTGGCCTTTTCCTTTAGTAGATTGGGATTCCCCACCAGAAGCAGATTTTTGGGGACCTTGAGAAGACTTCTGGTCTTTACCCTTCTCCCCACCCTTGTCAGAGTTTTTGGTATCCTGCTTCTTCTGGTCACCACCTTGGTTCTCTACCTTCTGCTTCACCCTGGTTCTGACCCATTTGTCTGCCTTCTTTCCCAATTCTTGGGGAGAGGTCAGATCAGAGTCTACCAGGTGCTGATGCAACAGCTGATTTTGACAGTTATTAAGAATCTGCTCCCTTTTGAATAAATTATACAATCCTTTGAAGTCACACCTTACTGCCCAGTAACCAACCTTCCAGAGCCTTAGTAGCACAATCTACAAAGTCCACCCAGTCCTGTGTCTGTGCCTTTTGGGTATCTCTGAACTTTAACCTGTATTGCTCAGTGGTTAGGCCAAACCCATCTATCAGTGCACTCTTCAGGACATGGTAATCATCAGCATCCTCTTCTCTTACAGTGAGGAGCTTGTGTCTACCTTTGTCTGCAAAGGAGAGCCACAAGATTGCTGCCCACTGCTCCTGGGGGACCCTCTGAACTTTACAGGCCCTTTCCAGTGCAGTTATCCATTTGTGGATGTCATCCCCACTCTGGTAGGGAGGGACAATCTTGCTCAGGTTTCTATGGTCATAAGACCTTTCCCTATCCCTAGGGAAGTTGCTGCCACCATGGGACTCTAGTCCCAACTTTTTTCTTTCTCTATGAAGCTCTAGGTACTCCCTGTCTATAGCCATCTGCTCTCTTCTGATCCTAAGCTGAGCTTCCTCATACTTGAGCAGTCTTTCTTTCCTTTCATGACAGGATTCCCTCCTATGAGAGGAAACAGAGGTCCCTACTGAGGTGTCAGAATGGTTAGACTCCTCTGAAGGAGATCTTGCCCTTCTAGGCACCCTCGCAACTCTTCCTGGTGGGACAAAGGAGAGGTCATTCTGATCCTCCTCCTCATCTGCAGGAGGAGCTGGATTTTCCAGGGTAAGATCATTGTCATCTTCCTGGACAGTTTCAGAGGTCAGGTCCTGGGTTTCTTCACCCTTGGGCCCTTCCCCTGTTGCTGGACCACCCACTCTGCCTACCTCCTCAGACCCTGAGGCCTGCCTGAGATCATCTAGTACTAGCATCTCTATGAGGCGTTGGGTGTTTGCAGTTTTTCCTGGCTTCATCTTCCTAGCATTGCACAATGCTCTCAATTCCAGGAATTGGAGATTGTCATACTGGGATGGGGGAAGCCCAGTGGCTTCTGGCAGGGACTCAGTGGTTCCTGGCTTTGAAGACATCACTAGTGAAGTGTGGTGTATGCACTACCTACTCTAGTGTGGCCTACTAAACTCTCTTGAGTTGTAGAAAGGGTGTGCTAAGTCCTTGACACACAACTCTAAGTTCAGTAGAACTTACTGTATTGCTAAGCTTGAATTTATATGTACCTCTGGTACCTTTAGTGGTTTTCAGTTAGTCATACACTTGAGATTATCTGGTAAAACAAAGGCAAGCTTGAATCCAACCGCTGCCCACCAATGTGAGAAGTTGGCCTGGCATATGCTGTCCACTATTTCTAGTGGGCACCTTGCACCAGTCCAAACGACCTTTATTGATGATAGGTTTAAAGACAACCTTTATTGAAAGCTATCCTAGTGGTAGCTATGGAGAGCAGCCTTCAGGCTAAGTCTTGAAGGAGTGTAAAGCTAATTGTTTTACCAGTCTATAATCTCATGAATGACCAATTGAAAGGAGAACCACACCAGGTATATATATAAAATATATGTATTTATTACTAAACACTACCCACTAGTCTCTTTATGAGGCTAGAGGTCAAAGTACACAAGTTACAAGTCAAATAGCACAGTAAATTAGCACAATATACGATTAGCCCTAGGGGCGTACCAAACCATATATTAAGAAAGTGGTATAAGAACCACGACTTAAGAAGACACAAGGCCTAGAGCCTGTAGAATCGCTGGGACCCCAAGGAACCACCCAAGGTAGTGACACAGGGGACCCACGGGGGCTGTGTGCAGTGTGTAAACACAGCCACGAGCTCCGTTAAAGTCTATGGGAAAGTCGCGGTCAGAGTTTTAGAGTTTAAGGACACTTAGAAATGGACTTGGACAAAACCCTCTTGGACTTGGACAGTTCTAGGGTTACCACCCTCGGGAGCACCGGAGTACTCGAGTTACCTCACCCAGGGAAGCGGGTGCATAGGTATCGAATGGTGTCGGGTCGCGTCGTCGATTTCAATGGCAGCCTGCGAAGAAGTGCTGCTGCCGGGAAGATGCGAAGTGTCCGTAGAGATCCAAGCCTGGATCGGAGATGAGAAGAACCTGAAAGCAGAGGGGACAGAGTCTGGGTCACTTGCCAGTGACCACGGGCACGATAGGCGGATGCCCACCGATGTCGGGTGTTTCAGGTGAAAGAGGTGAAGCTTGACTCTTCAGCCACGAGGCCCTGGAGGTGTCGACGACGACCAGGAGCTGGATTCGAGCTGTCCCATGAAGGATGTCGAGTGCTGCAGCGTTGGTGTCCGGATTGAACACAACAAGCCTTGGCAACAGCAACCCACGCAGAAAGGAGAAAGATGCTTCGGGGCAGACCAGCAAGGTCTGAGGGACTCACCACTCGGTGGGGAGTCAGGGCACGTCTGGAGCAACCAGGAAAACCCAAATAATATCAGAGTTGCCTTCACAGGGACCCACCAGTCAACGGACCAGGGATCGCGAAGGTGCCTCGAGCGGAAATGCAAGAAGCAAGTGTGAGAAGTTGGCCTGGTATATGCTGTCCACTAATTATAGTGGGCACCCTGTACCAGTCCAAACAACCCCAAATTGGAGATAGGTTAAAGACAACCTTTATTGAAAGCTATCCTAGTGGTATCTATGGAGAGCAGCCTTCAGGCTAAGTCTTGAAGGAATGTAAAGCAGCTTGTTTTACCAGTCTATAATCTCTTGAGTGACCAAATGAAAGAGGACCACACCATGTATATATTTAAAATATATGTATTTAGTCTTAAACACACCCCTCTAGTCTCTTTATGAGGCTAGAGTTCGAAGTACATACTTTACAAGTCGAATATCAACAGTAATAGCACAAATACACGTTTGGGCCCTAGGGGCGTACCAAACCATATACCAATAAAGTGGTATAAGAATCACGACTGAGCTAGACACAAGGCCTAGAGCCTGTAGAAATGCTTGGACCACAAGGAACCACCCAAGGTAGTGACACAGGGGACCCACGGGGGACCCGTGCAGTGTGAGAACACAGCCGCGAGCCGCCGTTGACTTCTATGGGGAATGTCGCGGTTGGAGTTTTAAAGAAAAAGGACACTTGGAGGAGGACTTGGAGCAAACCCCTTTAGAACTAGGCTGTTCTAGAGTCAATACCCACGGGAGCACCGGAGTACTCGAGTTACCTCACCCAGGGGAGACGGGTGCATAGGTGTCTTTCGGGGTCGGGTTTCGTCGTCGTTTTCAATGGCGATCTGCTGCAAAGTGCTGCTGGCGACCAAGTTGAAAGTGTTCGGGTGGATCCAAAGGTCGATCGAAGATCTGAAGAACCTGAAAGCAGAGGGGACAGAGTCTGGGTCACTAGCCAGTGACCAGGAAGGCGATGAGCAGATGCCCACCGGTGTCAGGTGCTTCAGGTAGGTTGACGGTCGTCTTGACTCTTCAGCCACGAGGTCCAGGAGCCATCGACGATGACCAGGAGCTGGATTCGAGCTGTCCCACGACGTCTGTCGCTTGCTGAGGTGTCGGCGACCGGATTGGACCCAATAAGCCTTGGCAACGGCAAGTCTCGTGGAAATGAAGAAAGGACGGTGATGCAGACCAGCAAGGTCTGGGGGGCTCACCCAGCGAGGATAAGTCAGGGCACGTCTGGAGCAACCAGGGAAGCCCAAGCAGAAGAAGAGTTGTCTTCGGGAGGGCCCACTAGCCAACGGACTAGCGACCGCGAAGGAGCCTCGAGTGGACGCACTTGGAGCTGGCTTACGGGACACTCGTGGAGTGGAGGCCAGTGATCTTCAGTGCAGTCGGTGCTGGAGGCGCGGGCTACTCGGAGCCCAAAGCACAACTTCGTAGGAGACCAGGAAGAGGATGCACTTGCAAATGTTCTCGGTGCCCAGGGGTCACAGTTCCACGTTACCCACGATAGCCACGGGCCTCAGCTTCGCTGGGGACTCAGTGTAGCCTCGGGGAAGTCTGGAAATCCACCTCTGGTGTTGCAAAGACCTCGGCGTCCGGCGGGAGCTTCAGCGATGCAGACCAGACAATTGCTTCTTAGGTGCCTGCCAAGCAGGGGAGTCACTCCTTGACCCCAAGGGAGATTCTTCAGTCCTCTAATCTTGAAGTAGAGCGTCGAAGGTCCAGGATTCGGCTTCAGAGTTTCGTCCAGGGTAATCTAAAGTCCTAAGGACTGGGGTCCCATACTTATACTAAGTTAGGGGTTGGACATTCTCTGGGGACCCACCTATGGGAGGGTCAGGGAAGAGGGGTGGTTACACCCATTCCCTTTGTCCAGTTTCACGCCAGAGCAGGGGCTGGAAGCCCCTGAGCCGGTTTGAACTGGGGTATGCACAGGGACATCAAATGTGCCCCCAGTGCCGGACTTCAAAGCACTCGGAGAGTGCACCCACCCAGCCCCAATACACATCACCCTGTCTGGGAGGTGGTTACACCTCCCTGCAACAGGAAACCTATTGTCCAGGCCTCCCCTGCCGGAGTTTCGGTCAGCAGCAGGAGGCCAGACTCGTGTCTGTGGCTGCAGCATCCATTTTGTGATGCCAGGGCTCTGTAAAGTTAATACCGGGTATGCCGGTTGGTACATGTCTCTCCCTCTAGAAGGGTGGAATGCTACTCCCGCCGCCAGATCTGGCGGGGGGTAGTATTCCAAGATGTTTGACACCAAACACGACATGTTTCCGTGCAGCCATCCCAAAGTTAGCATTTAACGCGAGGTTATAATGCACTTAAGAGTATATGGTCAGGCTGCACTGCAAACCGCATCAGAGGAGGTACTCCGAATGCTGCAGAGGGGCTCTGCTCATGCAGGGGCACCCTCTCACATAAAAACCAAGCACTCTGCCTTCAGGATTGTCAAGGCCTGCCATAGGAGTGACTTATAGGTTTATATGTGTGTGCAATGGTAGTGATATAGGTAGCCTATACCACTGTAAGGGGTGCATGCACCACCTTACTCGGGCTGCAGTAGCAGACCTGTGGTGTCATTTTGGAGGGCCATCCAGGGGTGGCACAATACATGCTTCAGCCCCTGGGGTACCTATGCCCTGGTACCATATACTAGGGACTTATAAGGGCACCCCAGAATCCAATCAGAGAAGTACCTAAGGTACTTGGAATCCATTTAGAGAGGAAGTAGCTAGGCTGGGGACCTGAATAGCAGGGCCCCAGCCAGACTAAAGTCAAAATACAGTGAAGCATCGGCAAAAAGTGGGGGTAACCATAAGAGGCAGATCCTACTCTCCTACAGCGGGCCCACTGAACACTCGTGGAGTGTAGGCTCACAATCTTCGGTGCAAATGGTGCTCGGGGCCTGGGCTACAAGTAACCCAAAGCAGGACTTCAAGAGACGTCGAGAAGTCAATGCACTAGCAAATATGCACGGTGTCCAGGAGTTCCGGTTCCACGTCACTCGTGAGGGCTGCGGGTCTCAGCTTTGCTGGGGACTCGGGTCGGCCTCTGAGAAGTCTGAAAATCCTCTTCCTGGGCTGCAGGTACTTCGGAGTCCGGCGGGAGCTTTGGAGATGCAGACCAGCAAATGCTTCGTTGGTGCCTGCCAAGCAGGGGAGTCACTCCTTGACCCCAAGGGAGATTTCTTCAGTCCTCTAGTCTTTAGTAGAGCGTTGAAGTTCCAGGATTCAGTTGCAGAGTTTCGTCCAGGGATATCTAAAGTTCTGTTGCCAGGGGTTCCTTACTTATACCTAAGAAAGGGGTTGGACTAACTCTGGGGACCCACCTATGGGAGGGTTTGGAAAGAGGGGTGGCTACACCCATTTCCTTTGTCCAGTTTCGCGCCAGAGCAGGGGCTGGTAGCCCCTGCAACCGGTTTGAACTGGGGTATGCACGAGGACACCAAATGTGCCCCCAGTGCAGGACTTCAAAGCACTCGGAGAGTGCACCCACCCAGCCCCAATACACTAAAGCCTGTCTGGGAGGTGGTAACACCTCCCTACGACAGGAAACCTATTGTCCAGGCCTTCCCTGCCGGAGTTTCGGTCAGCAAGGGGAGGTCAGACTCGTGTCTGTGGCTGCAGCATCCATTTTGTGATGCCAGGGCTCTGTTTAGCTGGTACCGGGTATACCGGTGCTGTCATGTCTCTCCCTCTATAAGGGTGGGATCATACTCCCACACCAGTTACTGGTGTGGGGGTATGATTCCAAGGTGTTTGACACCAAACACGACATGTTTCCGTGCAGCCATCCCAAAGTTAGCATTTACCGTTTAAGATATAATGCACTTAAGAGTATATGGTCAGGCTGCACCACAGACCACCCCGGAGAGGAGATTCCGAAGGCTGCAGAGGGGCTCTGCTCATGCAGGGGCACCCTCTCACATAAAACCAAGCACCCTGCCTTCAGGATTGATAAGGCCTGCCATAGGGGTGACTGATAGGTTTATATGTGCAGTGATCGGGTGAGATATAGTGAACCTATATCTCAGTAAGGGGTGCATGCACCACCTCACTCAGGCTGCTGTAGCAGTCCTGTGGTGTCATTTTAGAGGGCCTTACAGGGGTGGCATAATACATGCTGCAGCCCCTGGTAGGCCTCTGGGGTACCTATGCCCTGGGTACATAGTATACCATATTCTAGGGACTTATAAGGGCACCCCAGAATCCAATCTGGGGTGTACCTAAGGTACTAGGAATCCATTTAGAGAGGAAGCAGCTAGGCTGGGGTCCTGGATAGTAGGGCCCCAGCCGGACTAAAGTCGAAAAACAGTGAAGCATCAGCAAAAAGTGGGGGTAACCATAAGAGGCAGATCCTACTCTCCTACAGGCTATGTAATCAAATGTGGATGTTGTTGGGCGTGATCTGTGAGATTTACATCCTCCACCTCTTGTTTGCTGTTCAGTTTGTGTTTGTGCTCTTGCAAGAAATTGGGTTAATGGTAGACGAGGGGTGAAACCCTATTTGAGAAGCAACCATAATTCTCTGTTAGGGCGAAGTCACGATCAAACCCAAAATGAACCTGTGCTCAACCCTCGGGTAGCTTGGCACAGAGCAGTCAATCTTAACTTAGAGATAATTTGTAAACTATTTATGAAGCACTTCAAACAGTAATAAAGTGAAACACAACACAAGGAAAATCCAACACCAATTTAGAAATATTGAGTAAAATGTAATAAATAATTTAAGATCAAAATGACAAAAATCCAATTAGTAGCACCAGAGATATGCAATGTTAAAGATTTAAGAGAAAATAGTGCCACAAAGCCCCAACTGTGGTTATCAGGTCACTTTGGACATGGGCAAAGTCACAAGTTCAAGCTGACCATGATGGAGTGTGAGCCAGCTACAGGGACCCAGTTAGGCCTGCTGAAATCCTGGTTGCTGAGCGTTGCGATGACCTGTGTCGAGGATGCGTTGTGCAGCCGATGTGATGCGAGGTCCTGGTGTGGAGATGTGTCATGCAGCAACAGTTCAGAGGGGTTGCGAGGCTGCGCTGTGGGGCCCTGCATCATCGGTGAAGATGCCGTCAATTAGGGGCTTGCAACTCAAAGTGCTGCATCAAAGACGCGTCATGCACCAGCGGGTTTCAAAGAAGCTGCGAGGCTAGTGATGTATAGTCCTACGTCGTCGTCTGGGCTGTCATTGAAGAGGGCTTGTGATGCGAAGACCTGTGTTGAGTATGCTTTGCGCAGCTGCAGCTCCGATGAGGATGGTGGCTGCGATGTGAAGTCCTGAGCTGGCACTACGCCGCACAGTGGTTCCAATGTGGAGTTTTCAGGAGGTGATGCATCGCGCAGCGATTCGAATGCAGAGTTTCTGGGAAGCGATGCATCAATTCTGCTGAGAACACAGTTGGGCTGGCAGAGCACCTTCAGGTCCACTTCCAAGGGTCCAGGACTGGGGTGCCACCACTTGGGGGGACAGGAATCACAGAAGACTGAGTCCAGTTGCTAGGTTCATGATGGTTGAAGATTGTTCTGTCCCTGAAGCCTCTGATCAGGAGGCAAGCCAACTAGCCCTTGGAGTCACTCTGGTGGTCCTGGGTTCTATATGCAGGTCCAGTCTTCTTGCTCAGGCAGGAGGGCAGCAGCACAGCAGAGTGACAGTCGTTCTTGAAGCAAAGCAGCACATCCGTCCTCCTTGTGCGTCTTCCACGGGTCCAGATATGAACTGAAGAGTTGGGTCTGAGGGTCCAATATTCATTACCTGGTGCCCACTTTGAAGTAGGAGAAGGTTCTGCAGGTTTCTACCCTCCCAAGATGTCAGGCATCCCCTTGGTCTCTGTCCTGGTCCCAGCTTGTTTGGGGACAAAAAAGATTGGTGACAAACCCTTTGTGACTTTGTTTAGGCAGAGTCTTTGTGCTGTAGGTGACAGCTCTTTCACCTCGCTACATCAGATTGACCCATCCTGACAATAGCTAGCCTCCCTTTGTGTCACTGTGTGTGAGCAATACACAAAGACTAACTGCCAGCTACACCTAGTCATGTGATCCAGGAGCAGGCTGCAAGCACCAAATGCTTAGGACCGGAAAATGCCAACTTTCTTAAAGTGGCATTTTCAGAATTGTGACTTAAACTCTGGCTTTACCATTAAAAAGGGCTTTTAATTATAATTCTTTAGACACCAAACTCGACTTGTCCACCTGCTCCCAACTGAAAGTTACCACTTATTAAATGTAGTAAGGGTACCCAATGTTAAGCTATGGGAGAGGTAGGCCTTGCAGTAGTGAAAAACACCTTTAAGAGTTTTTTTACTACCAGGATATGTAAAACTTAAAAGTACATGCCCAGATTTGTAAAGACACTTCACCTTGCCATGGGCCATTTAGGCCCTACCCTAGTGTTGACTAATATGTATCAAACAGGAAGGTTTCAGGAAGGCAAAAGATAAATTTTGCCAGGTTGAAGTGGCAGTTTAAAACGACACACACAGGCTGCAATGGCAGGCCAAAGACACGTTTTACAAGGCTACTTAAGTGGGTGGCACTATCAGTGCTGCAGGCCCACTAGTAGCATTTAATTTACTGTGCCTGGTTACATGGGGTACAACTTTACTAAGGACGTACTAGTAAATTAAATGTGCCAATTGGGTTCAAGCCAATTCTTCTTTTAGGGAAGGGAGAACAAGCACTTTAACACTGATTAGCAGTGGTAAAGTACACAGAGTCCTAATGCCAACAAAGTGAGATAAAATAAATAGGAGAGATGAAGGAAAAAGGTTTGGAGAAGACCACCCTAAGGCTGACAGGTTTAACACATGTCCCCCCAGCTAAAAGTAGGGAGCACTACCCAACTTCCTGGGAGTTCTCATTGCTAAGGTGGAAAAACCTGGAGAGACCATCAGCATTGGGGTGGTCTGACCCAGGAATATGTTCCACCACAAAGTCCATTCCCTGTAAGGAGATCAACCACCTCAACAATTTGGGTTTCTCACCCCTCATCTGCATTAACGATCTGAGTTGCATGTGGTCTGTGTGAACCCAAAAGTAAGTCCCAAGCAGGTACGGTCTCAGCTTCTTTGCCCAGACCACAGCAAAGGCCTCCCTTTAAATTGCACTCCAACTCTGTTCCTGGGAAGTAACCTCCTGCTAATGAAGGCTACTGGTTGGTCTAGGCCCCTCTCATTCAGTTGTACTAAGACCGCTCATATGCCATGCTCTGAAGCACAATAAACTCCTTAGAGACATCAGGGGCCTTGAGTACAGGGTCTGTACACATAGCCTGTATGAGGAAGTCAAAGGCTTTCTGATATGACTGTCCAGATCACCTTCTTGGACTGCTTCTTCGATATCAGCTCAGTCAAGGGGTCAACAATGGCGCCATACGGCTTGACACATCTCCTATAATAACAAGTGACACCCAGGAAGGCCCTCACTTCTGACTGAGTTTGGGGGGCTTCCAGTCTAGGATGGTTTCTATCTTGGCCTGGAGGGGCTGCACCTTACCACCGCCCACCAGGTGTCTGAAGTACACCACTGACCCTTGTCCTATCTGGCACTTATTGGCCTTGATAGTGAGGCCTGCCTACTGCAGAGCCTGAAGCACCTCCTGAAGGTTAAAGAGGTGGGTCCTTCCAGCTGCTACTGAAGAAGGCTATGTCATGTAGGTAAGTAGCACTGAAGGCCTCCATCCCAGCCAGGACCTGATTCACCATCAGCTGGACGGTGGCAGGAGCATTCTTGAGTCTAAAGGGCATCACTTTAAACTAGAAGTGACCTTCTGGAGTGAAAAGGCAGACCTCTCTTTGGCCCCCTCAGTTAGGGCGACCTGTCAGTACCCAAATGTTAGATTAAACGTGCTGAAGAACTTGGCAGCCCCCAATCGATCAATAAACTTGTCATCTCGGGGGATGGGGTGAGCATCAGTCTTCGTGACTGAATGGAGTCCCCTGTAGTCCAACATAACTAGAGTTATGGGGTGGCACCCAGTGGGGAGGCCTTGGGATTCAGCACGTAGTACTAGAGTGTTCAATCATTCCCAACTCCAGCATCTTGGAGACCCCCTACTGATACTGGCCCTCACTTTGTCTGACAGTGTGTAGATTTTGTTCTTGGCAGGGGGGGACTAACACCAGTGTCAATATCATGGGCATACAAGTGTGTAAACCCAGGGTGAGACAGAACGGAGAAAGGAACTGCACCAATAACTTGCTGCAGTCGTTCTGCTGCTCTGGGATGAGGGGAGTGATTGACACCTTCCACTGACATGTCTTTGTCCTTGGATAACAGGAGATCAGAGAGAGGTTCACTCTCCTCCTCTACTCCATCATCCATCACCAACATCATGGTGACCACAGACCTCTCATAGTGGGGCATGAAGTGATTGAGGTAGAAGACCCTTAAGGGGTTTCTGGGGGTCTTGAGGTCCACCAGGTAGGTGCCTTCATCCTTCCTCTCAATCACCTCGCAAGGCTGTGTCCAGCGATCTTGGCAGGCCCTGGGCTCAACTGGCTCCATCACCCACACCTCTTGGCCAGGATGAAACTTGACCAGGATGGCCCTCTGGTCAAACTACTGCTTCATTACTTCCTGGCTAACTTCTAAGTTCTCGGAAGCCTTCTTCCAGAACTTCGGCATATGGTTGCAGAGGCTTAGCATGTAGCTAACCACATTCTGAGGGAGTTTCTTGGGGGCTTGCTCCCACCCTTCCTTCACCAAACTGAGAGGTCCCCTCACTGGGTGACTGTTGGAACCAACAGTGTCTGGCTGGCTGAAAAGATGCCCCCAGCCAGGCAGAACCTACCGCTCCGTCAAGGGCAGGTGATTACACCCACTGTACAACCCGTGCTCACTCTTCGGTAGCTTCGCACTGAGCAGTCAGGCTTATATCAGAGGCAATGTGTAAAGCAAAGGCACAGCAGCCACCCGCAATAAATACACAGAGCGTCCCAAAAGAGACTTGCCACAGGATGTATGTAAAAACGTTTATATTCAACACACATATTAAATCATTATAACATGAACATCGTATACTTTTGGGACCACCAGCACACGGGCTAAGATGATCTCTAGAGGTATCACCAGCTGTCTGGGCTTCAGCCTGCTGCCTCAGGCCTTCTCGGGTTGGAAACTCTCTCTGCGCTTTGCAGAACTCCTCCCTGGAGGGCCCACACTCAGAATGCCATCCAGCATGCTCAGGCAGGTCTCCTAGTCTTCCCCGGTCGGCTCCGGAGCTCCCTCCTCCGACGCCCCATCCACCAGTACCCCAGGAATGTCAGTGACTGGCTTCCCAAGGCCATTCATTCCTCTTCTTTGCAGCTGCCTGGGCCATTCTTCCGGGCTCTCTTGACTCCCCTCCTGGGCAGTCATGGATTGAGTGGTCACTTAGATCCAAACATTTCCAGGTGTGACCTAAGCTCCACTTCCTTCCAGGCAGTGTGCTCCAAGTCATTTCCTTGCAAAAAATCTATAGGCATGGCAGGGCTCACAGCTACCTTAAGAGACTTGAGACCTACCACTCGAAGGGAACCAGAGCCACTAGGTAGTGGCTCTCACGGTTGTCTGAAATGAAAAATATTTTCTAAAGGGCAACAATATCCAAAGGTACCAAGGCGCTAAACCATCAGGAAGCATCAGAACCTGTAAGGGAGACAAAAGGTAAGAACAGCTATACGGACTAAGATAAAATGTTTTCAGACATTTATGAGAAATAAAGAGGTTTTCTGAACCAAAGATATGAATGGGCAAGGTGTTCCAGAGTTTAGCCGCTGCATGAGCAAAAGAACAACCACCCCATCTGGTGCTGTGAATTTTAGGAACCACCACTTTTCTCCTAAAGGCAGAGAGGAACAACTTTTAGGCATATGCCATTGAAAGGCATATCTAAAACACCTTGGGCCAAAATTGTGAAGTGCCATATAGGCCATACAAAGGGCTTTGAACACCACCCGTTTCCTGACAGAAAGCCAGTGAAGGGTCTGAAGGCCCTTGGCAACCGAAAGATGTTTTGAGATGTCCAGAATAAGATCAATCAACCAGGGGTTTGTGAAGCGGAGCTACTCACCCGCGAGGGTCTCAAGGCATGGGGGGCAGCTGCGTTGGGTGCTGGGGTCATCTGTAGAGCCAGGTCCTTCCTGAACTGGAGCAGTGTAGGGCTTTGCCGGAGGTGGAGGGGTAGGTCGTTCCAGGTCTTGGCTGCGAGGTAGGAGAAGGACTTTCCACCCGTTCTAGTCTTGTAGTTGTGTGGGATGGTGGCCAGGGAGAGGTTGGCTGATCAAAGGATTCTCTTGGGTGCGTGGAAGGAGAGGCAGATGTTTCGGTATGCTGGTCCGATGTTGTGGAGGGCCTTGTATGCTTGCGCGAGGAGCTTTAAGGTTATTCTTCTTTCGATGGGGAGCCAGTGGAGATTGCGGAGGTTTTAGGTGATGTGGCATGTCTAGGATCAGTTTGGCGGAGTCGTTCTGGATGGTCTGGAGCTTGTGAAGGAGTTTTTTGTTGGTTCTGGCGTAAGAGCCTTGCCGTAGTCCAGACTGCTACTGATAAGGGCGTGCATGACCGTTTTTCTGGATTCAAAGGGGATCCATCTGATTGGTTTTCAGAGTATGCAGAGGGTGTTGAAGGTGGCCGGGGATACAGCGTTGATCTGGTGGTTCATCGTGAGCGATGAGTCTAGTAGATGCCAAGGTTTCATGCATGGTCCGTCCGGGTGGGGTGGTTTCCAAGGGTGGGGGCCACCAGGTGTTGTCCCATGCAGAGGGGGTGGTGCCAAGGATGAGGACATCTGTTTTCTCGGAGTTGAGTTTCAGCCAGGTGGCGACAGCTTTCATCCC
Organism: Calotriton arnoldi; assembly: GCA_963921515.1. Lineage (NCBI taxonomy): Eukaryota > Metazoa > Chordata > Amphibia > Caudata > Salamandridae > Calotriton > Calotriton arnoldi. Next base: position 125,828 of record CAWUFW010019710.1, on the reverse strand, counting down.
TTCTTTGAAGTTGTGCCTGGTGATGTTGGGTTCCTTGGTGAGGGAGAGGATGAGCTGGGTGTCGTCAGCGTAGGAGAAGATGTTGAGCCCGTGGTTTCTGACAATGGTTGCGAGGGGGGCCATGTAGATGTTGAAGAGGGTGGGGCTGAGGAAGGATCTCTGGGGTACTCCGCTTCTGGTCTCTGTTGGTTCCGAGAGGTAGGGAGGGAGTCTGAGTCGCTGAGTTCTGCCTGTGAGAAATGAGCGTATCCAGTCAAGGACTTTTTCGCTGATGCCGGCGTCGTGGAATCTGGTGGCTAGGGTGCAGTGGGAGACGGTGTCGAAGGCAGCTGAGAGGTCCAGGAGGATGAGGGCTGCCATTTGATCCTGCTCGAGGTGGGAGCGGATGTCGTCGGTGGCTGCGAGTAGGGCGATCTCAGTGCTGTGGTTGCTGCGGAATCCAGATTGGGAGATTTCCAGGACGTTGTTGGCTTCTATGAAATTTGCTAGCTGGGTGTTGATGGCCTTTTCGATGACCTTGGCTGTGGATGGAAGCAGGGAGATGGGCTGGAAGTTATTGAGGTCCTTCAGGTTTGCGGAGGGTTTCTTCAGGAGGGAGTTGACTTCAGCGTGTTTCCAGTTGTCAGGGAAAGTGGCGGTCTCGAGGGAGCAGTTGATCGTCCGGCATAGTTCGGGTGCGATGGCCATGGCGGCTCTGTGGAAGATGTGGGGGGGACAGGGGTCTGAGGGTGCTCCAGAGTGGATGCTCTTCATGGTCTTTAAGGTGTCTTCTGTCGTGAGCGGGGTCCAAGTGAGCAAGGTTGTCGAAGTTGTTGTAGAGTGTCTTAATCTTGAGGTGAAAAAGGTGCGGAGTCTGTTGTAGAGGTCTTGGGAGGCTGGGACATCTGGAGTTTCGCTGCCGGGTTTGGCAAATTCCTGGATAATGGAGAAGAGTTCTTTGGAGTTGTGGGCATTGGTGAGGATTCTGTCTTGGAGGAAGTTCTTCTTTGTGGATTTGATGGGTGTGCTATGGTGGCTGTTCTGTAGGCTGTGTGTGTTTCTGAGGTTTTGCTGTTCCTCCATGTCTTTTCGAGTGGTCGGCATGAGCGCTTGGATTCTTGGAGTTCAGGGGTGAACCAGCTTGCTTTCTTGCTGTGTCATCCTGTAGCTTTCTTGAGGGGGTGAGTGTGTTGGCGCACTTTGTGATCCAGCGGTGGAGGTTGCATGCCATGGTGTTAGCATCTGGCGTCATTGGAGGTGGAGAGCTAGTGAGGGCGGAGCCAAATTCTGGGTTATCAGAAGTTTAAGTGAAGCCCGGTTGATGTTCAGATTAAGTGCCTTACAATAGTCCAAGCGGGATGAAACCAGTACCACAGCCACAGATGTGTGCAAATCTATCAGAATGAGTGGAAAGATCTTTTTCATAGTTCTGATAATATGGAAGCACATGCTGCTAGTGTGGCTAACCTGTAGGTCAAATGACAGAGCATTGTCAAAGATGACCCTTAGGTTCTTGACTGAATTGACTGGAGTAGGAAGATGACTGCAGGATTCTGGCCATCAAAGCTCAGATTAGATAGAGTGCTGCGCTCCAAATACCAAAGCCTCTGTTTTTTCAGCCTTGAGTTTGAGGAATTTTTCTCTCATCCTGATCTAAATGTATTGCGTATCACCTGCTCTGAGGACACCATACAACACCTAACAGTAATCAGTCTGGCTCTTGTGTCTCTCAGAGCCTCCACCCTCTGCCCATTGATGGTGATACACTGCCCATACGTGGAAGTATTGGAAGGCATTTGAGCTTTAGACACCATCTCTCTGTCACCCAGGGAAACTAAGGAAAACTAAACTGCCCCCCATACTGACTGGGACAATCTCATCCCCAAGTGCTACACTGACCCGCCCCTGGTACTGTCCACCACTGGTTGGCTGTGACCTCTTGGGACACTTGGCATCTATCTTGGTGTACCCAAACTGGTAGCACCTGCAGCACTTAGGGACAAACTTACCAGTGTTTTTCTCCACAAACCCCATTTTTGGTGGCCAGAGTGGGGATGGGGCCCTTTTCCCGGGAAACTGTTTTGGGGGCTTTGTGAGAACTCTTTCTTGTTTTTATCTCCCCCTCTTTCTTTTGGTGGGAACCTTGAGCACCCTTTTGGGAGTCCTTCTTGGACACTCTGGTGCTGACCCAGAGTTCTGTCCCCTTAGCAAGCTTCCTGGGATCAGTCAGCTTGCTATCAGCACAGCTGGCACAGCTCTGCAAACAAGTATTGAGCATGTGCTGTCTCAAAACTAAGTTGTACAGCCCAACATAATCGTCAACTTTGCTGGCTCTCACCCAGCCATTTAGTGCCATTCTGGAGTAATTCAAGAAATCCACCCAATACTGGTTTGGGAGTTTGTGGCTGTCCCTGAACCTTTGATGGTACTTTGCAGAGTTCAGCACACATTTTGCCACAAGTATGGCTTTCATGGGGGGCATAGTTTGTCTGGTCATCTTCCTCAAGTGGAGATGAGTATGCCTCCCCACTGTAGGCATATACTTTCATACACAACCCCCCACACACACCCCAGTACTCCTCTGCAATCTTTGTGCCCTTGGAGCTATCTCATAGGTAGAAAACTATTTGTCTATGCAATCTCCCACCACAAAATTGGGCCCCAGATCTTTAGGGATGCAGACTTTCTTGTCTGCCTCAGACACTCCAGGGATGCTACCTCCATAGCTGCTGGATCCTGAGGCTTGTCTAGCTTTGAGCTCAAGCTCCTTTAAGCTTCTCATGCTCCAGAAGCATTTTCTTTTTTTGCCAAGGCCGTCTCAGCCTCCTTATCTTCGCCTCCAGTTTCATTCTGGCCAATTGCAGCTTGAGCTCCCTTTCTGCCTTCCTTTCCTCCAACTCCTCTAGGGACAGGTCCTTTGAGGTCACCCTGCTTCCTGGACTCACACTGGACTCTCTCTCAGTGGGCAGATGGTTTTCCTCCTCTGGAAGCTCCTGCTAAGGGCCTACAGCAAGGCCATGCTCTTCTCCTAAATCAAGTCCCTCCTAATCAGGATACTCCACATTAAGAAGATCCTCCTTCTCAGACTCTTCAGGATTGGATTTCTTTTTCTTTTTACAAAGTTTTATATAGCGCGAACTTGACCCGAATCGGGTATCAGAGCGCTTTACATAGCACCAGTTGCATTACATGAGGAATCATTCATTTTTTGTTAGGCACGGGGAGATTAAGTGATTTGCCCAGAATCACAGGATGTTCAGCGTCATTGCCGAGACTCGAACCCAGTTCCCTAGATTCGAGGTCGACCGCCCAAGCCATTAGGCCAACTCCTCTCCCCTAGGATTGCATCCTTGTGATCTCTTCACAGGCACCGAGGGCAATCTGAAGGTCCAGTTTTGTGCCCTGCTTTCCTGCATGCAGCCCCCTTTCCTTGCAGAGTGTCTGCAATTCAGCCCTGCTGAGGCGCTCCACATCGAGCATCTCCATGTGCATAGTGAAAGATAAAGAAATAGGGAACTTAAATTTAGAAAAAGGAAAAAACTGCAGTGCTAATCAGAAACTAAGGAGAATTTAAAAAGGTTCTAATTGGTCTCAAATTCCTTAGCTGGGATTTTCACTGTGGAAAGAAACATAATTCCTAATCCTCACCACTGAGCACCAATATAAGAAATTGGGTTACTGGTTGAGGGGGTGAAACCCTAGTCAAACAGTGACCACAAATGTCTTTTAGGGTGAAGTCACAAGCAGACACTAAATAAACCTGTGCTCAACCCTCTGGTAGCTTGGCACAGAGCAGTCAGGCTTAATTTAGAGGCAATGTGTGAAGTAATTATGCAGCACTGCAAACAGTAATGAAGAGAAACACAACACCAGAAAATTCTAGCACATATTTTGAAACATTTAGTAAAATGTAGCAAATAATTTAAAATCAAATTTACAAAAATCCATTCAGATAGAACCAGACATACACAATTTTAAAGATTTAAGGGAAAATGTGTCTAAAAGCACAAAGCAGCAACTGTGGATATCTGGTTGCACCGAACTGGGACAAAGTCACAAGTTCAGGCTGACCACAATGTAGCGCGGGTCGGCTACAGGGACCCAGTTTGGCCCGGTGAACAAGAGTACCTTAAATCCTGGTTGCGGAGCGTTGCAATGCCCCCTAATCAAGGATGTGTAGGTCAGCCAAGGCGATATGAGGTCCTGGTGAGGAGCTGCGAGACTACGATACGAGGTCATGTGGTCGTAGAGGATGTCATCTGCGAGGGACTTGCAATGCAAAGTCCTGCATCGTGGACTGGCAGGTTCTGAAGAAGCTGCCAGTCCAATGTCGAGGTGTGCAATGCCAATTCCTGCTTTGTCATCATCGAGGCTGCCGTCAACGAGGGGCTTGTGATGCAAAGACCTGCATCAAGAATACATCACGCAGGAGCTGTTCATATGAGGCTCTGATGCGAAGTCCTGAGTTGTGGTTGCTCTGCACAGCAGTTCTGATGTGGACTTTTCAGGAGGTGATGTGTAGCGCAGCGGCTCTGATGTGGAGTTTCTGTGAGGCAATGCATCGTGCTGCATTCGTTCTGCTGGGACCACAGTTGGGCCGGCAGAGCACCTTCAGGTCCATTTTCAAGGGTCCAGGACAGGCTTGGCATCATTTGGGGACAAGACTCACAGCAGACTGAGTCCAGGTGCTGGGTTCAAGGTGCTTGAAGCCTGTTCTGATGCTGAGGCTTTTGATCAGGAGGTCAGCCAACTATCCCTTGAAGTCACTCTGAGGGTTCAAGTTAGAGGTCTAGTCCTTATTGCTCAGGCAGGTGGGCAGCAGGGCAGCACAGCAGGGCAGCAGAGTGGCAGTCCTTCTAACGGGAAAGCAGGACGGCAGCCCTTCTTCTGAGTCTTCCACAGGACCAGATGTGAACTGAAGAGTTGGGTCTGAGGGTCCAATATTTATACCTGGTGTCCACTTTGAAGTAGGAGAAGGTCCGGAGTGTTCTGCTCCCCTGAGGCATCCCCTTCTTACCTGCCCTGGTCCCAGGTTGTATAAGGACGCACAAAACTGGTGACAAATCTTTTTTAAGTTTGTTTAGGTAGAGCCTTTGTGATGTGCAAATGTGGTAGGTGACTGTTGCTCCCACTCGTTAAGTCAGAGTGGCCCATCCTGACAACACCTAACCTCCCCTTATCTCACTGTCTGTGAGCAATACACAAAGACCAACTGCCAGCTACACCTAGTCATGTGACCCAGGGGTAGACTGCAGGCACTAAATTGTTAGAACAATAAAATGCCAATTTTCTAAGAGTGGCATTTTCAGAATTTTAACTTAAAATTCGACCTTACTATTAGAGAGGACTTTTAATTACAATTCTTTAGACACCAAACTTGACTTGTCTAACTGCTCCCAACTGAAAGTTACCACTTATTAAATGTAATAAGGAAACATATGTAAATGTTTTTCACTACCAGGTAAGGTAAAACTTAAAAACACATGTCCAACTTTCTAAATACACTGCACCCTGCCTTATGGGATATTTAAGGCTGACTTAAATGCAATAAAAAGGAGGTTTTAGGCCTGGCAAATAAAAAGGTTTATTTTTTGTTTTTATTACAAAATTAGATAGGAGAGGTTAAGGCAAAAAGTTAGGGGAAAGATCACCCTAAGGCTGACAGGTCTAGCAGCTCTCTAATACAGAAAGGCCGCATTTGTGTAGTCAGTTCAGGTCAGCAGATTGGTGCCTTAGAGTATGGTCGTACCTGAAAATGCAATGAGGTTGATAATGGGCCTAAACCATGGAAAAACTGGAGGGGTTATCTAAAGCACACAGGGCAGACATGGACAAGCAGCAAGTAGGAATGAAGGGCATTACTGGTGGCATTTTGTAACTCATCAAAAGCATGAATATGATAAACTACGTTGTAAACAATGCAAAAATGTAAGCATCCCAAAATATTTTGTGGGCTGATGCAAAATATGATTGGCATCATATGGAAGCAAATGCTGAAGGGAGCTGACCAGCCAATTTTAGAAAAGTGGGATGACCCAAAGTCCCTTCTCTATGTATGTACACAGCAAGAGGTCTTGATTACATCATGCTAAAAACTACTTATTGGTATATGAACTTCAACAACACCAATACCTGCATTGGGATTTCAGAACTGCTCACTGGACTGTGGAATGACGAAAAGTTGTTCCAGACTCGGAGCAACCATCCCATTCTCAGTCGTCATTACCATTAAATAGATTTATTTGGCACTACTTAGTAACCAATTACATTTTATATTTGAACAATGGCTGGCAAAGCTGGTAGAGGTGTGTGAGAAACGGGGTTGCTGGTTGACTGGTTTGTGAACTTTAGTCAAGCAGCAACCGCAATCCCTTGCAGGATAAACCACTAAAAGTCACTAAATTAAACTGTGCTTTACCCTGGGTAGCTTGGCACACAAGCAGTCAGGCTAAGCTTGGAGGCAATGTATAAAGTATTTATGCAGCACACAAACAGTAATAAAGTGAAAACAACACAAGTAAAATGCCAAGCCAAGTTGGAAAAATAGATTATATGTTAATACATTTTTGACACCAAAGTGACAAAAATCCAATAAGTAGAACTGGAGATATTTATTTTAGGAGAATTAAGTGAAAATTGTGCCAAAAAGCACTGCGTGCCAAAAAGGGATATCTGGTCGCGCTGGACTGGGACAAAGGCAAACATTCAGGCCCACCGCGATGGAGTGCAGGCCAACTACAGGGACCAGGTTGGGCAGCTGAGGAAAAGTATGTTAGTCTAGGATGTCAAAGATCCCGTCGACAGGAAGATTACAGAGTGCAGAGGTGGTGATGCACCGATGTCAATCTATGCGTTCAACAGCAGGCTGTAGTCCTGGTGGAGCAACAGTGACGATATGTCAACTTTGAAGCGATGCTGAGTTTCAGATTCAATGTGATGCTGTCATCGAGAAAGATGCTACGACTTTCCTTGAAGAGCGTTGCGCAGTGGTGGTTCGGAAGGTGGAGCGGAGGCCCCGGAACCACACAGACGCATTGATGCGTTGGTTCTGGTCCATGCAAGCAGGGGTGCTGTTCCGATCCATGCAGTGGCGAAGATGCATCTGTGCTGATCATGCAGAATGCGCCGGTTCCAACTCTGCAGCGGCAGTGAAGTGTTGCAGGACTGGGGTGGCCCCACTTGGCAGGGTATACTCACAGACAGAGTCCAGGTGGAGAAGCTGGATAGTTGGAAGTCTGTTATGGCCCTGAGACTTCAGATCAGGAGGCTAATCAACTAGCCCTTGGAGTCACTCTGGATTCTGGGGGGTCCAATGATGCAGGTCCAGTCCTTCTCATCCAGATCAGAAGGGCATCAGGTCAGAAAAGTAAGAAAACAGTCCTTCCAGAGCAGCAGTCCAGCAGAGTGGTATTTATTCAGCAGCACAGCAGTCCTTCTTCTTGGAAGAGTATCCAGAGGTCCAGAAGTGTTCTGAATTGGTAGGGTCGGAAGTCCAGTTCGCATACCCACTCGTTACTTTGAAGTGGGGGAAACTTCAAAGAAGGGTCTTTGAAGTGCACAGAGGTCCTCCCTTCCTGCCCTGGCTCCAGAATCACTAGAGGGGGATATGCAGCCCTTTGTATGGGGATAGGACACAGCCTATCCAGGTGCAAGTGTGAGGCTGTGCACAGCTCCTCCCTCCCACCCTACCAGGATGGTCCATCAAATCACATGTAAGCTCCCATTGTGTGTGGCTGTCTAGGAGGATTACACAAAGTCCAGCTGTCACCCTCCCCAGACGTGTATCAGAGCCAGGCTGCAGGCACACAGGGCTAGAGCGGAAAAATGCCATCTTTCTAAATGTCTTAATTGCTGGAGGAGACGCCATGCAAGATTGCCGATAGTTAGGGCAGCGGACGAGTTTAGGAATAGATATGATACTTCATACCCCGCATAGTACTACACACCGAAATAACACGCAGCGTTTGGAAAGATGTTTTTAGATTCAATTATCAATCTGTTGCAAGATCAACAAGTTTTTCATATTGATCTTCCCTATTAAGGGGTTGTTTATCTTCATATGATTGCTATGTCCTGAGGATGGTCTTATAGATTCATCACAAGACATAACAAAACGTCGATGTATCCACCCATTTTCTGTCCAGCTATTGTTTAAAAATTGTTGTTGAATGTAATTTAGGTCCTATGTATAGGACAGTTTTTGCTATGTTGATGAAATAGGTTTGGTACATTGCTGATTAGGATGAAGTGGTGTATGTCATTGTTGGACAGCTGTCATCAATGTACTTGAAGAAACGTTTGTACCCTGAAATCATATGCGAATGGTTATAAACACAGAAACTAGCAATACACCTGGCTTTGTTGAGAATCATTAATTTCTTTAGATTAGATGTTATACATGTTCATGATAATTTATTTATGATGCTACAGTAGAGCATCTGAAATATTTACAGATTTGTAATTGCCTGTTAAGTAAAATCCCTTGCTGGCACCTTGACCTGATAATCTTTCTAAAAGTGGCATTTTTTAAATTGTAATGATAAATTCAACTTTGCCATTAAAGAGGATTTGTCATTACAAATCCATAGGTACTAAACATGACAGTTATACCTCCTTACAATTGGGAATTACAGCTTAATAGATGTAATAAGGAACCCCCAATGTTAACCTATCGGAAGGGGAGGCCTCACAGTAGTAAAAAACAAATTTGGGAGTATTTCAGTACCAGGACATGTAGAACTTAAAAGTACAAGTCCTACCTTTTAATTACACAGCACCCTGCCCTATGGCCCAAAGGGCTCAGGTGTGACTTATATGTAGGCTTTCCTGTTTTCAATTTCTATTTTTGGTAAATTCTGGTGGTGTTTTTCAGTGTTTTCCAGTGATTTCAATACCTCAAAAAAACAGTGCTTTTCAGTGGTTACTCGTTTTGCGCCATAAAAAACAACTGAAACAGTGTTTTACCGGTGTTTATGGAACGCTTTGCTTTTATTATTGCTTCTTTCTGGAAGACATTTCGTGCAACCATCTATGCTACCCCTAGTCAAGGAATCCCTCAACAGAGGTCCTACAGAAGGTGCTTAACTACCAATTCTAAGGGTAAAAGCATTGGTCTGATGCCTACTGCGCTGCAGCACGTTCCTCCCACAGACACTTATAAATAAATGACTGCCACAAAGGTGCTCGTGAAGAGGTGGATGTGGTGTGAGTTTCGAAACTTGACTGTGGTCGCGTACCACCGGGGCTGTAGATGGCTTCTCAGTCCAGCCCCATTCTGAGATACCTCTCAGTCTATGTGGTGTCAGCGACAGGCATCTTTTGTTGTGAGTGCAGTGTCCATAAGTTGCACCTCTTGTGCTCTGGGCGGTGTCTGTAAGTAGCGCCTCTCCTTGCAATGCTATCAGAGAGAGGCACCTCGCATTGACTGCGCCTGAGAGACACTGTCCTAGCTGCCGCGCCACTGGTCAAAGCCCGGAGCACAGGGCATGCCCTGGACCTTTCGTCAACCAATGGTTATGGCAGCTGGAACAATGGCATGATGACATCACAATGTGAGCCGCTCCGATAGTTTCCTTAGGCGCATATTGTTGGGGGTCTATAGATCCGAAGGGAAGGACTTGAACTAACAAGATTCAAAGAACTTACAGATGAGCAGACAAAAGGGACTCAATATATGAAGACAAGCCTCGAACCCTAAAATTCTTGAACCTTTCAATGCCTTGGACACCCACATTTCAAGTTAAGGTTGCCATGAAGAACACCATTCTCCAATACTGGTCTTATCGGGAAACTGAAGGACTGATTGGCCTCACTTGAAACATCTGGACTACAGTTCTGGATCATGATAGCTTGCAGAAGGAAAAACTGGACTGTGGAAAGTCACTGGAGGCTGCGGACCCTGGCTAGGATGCTTCCTCCAAGTCTGAAGGTAGCCTGGAAGGGTGGGGGTAATTCTTTCACCCATAGGCTGAGTGGAGATGCAGGGGCTCTAAGAAGGGGTGAAAAAACATCAAAGCCGCGCTAACAAGTGAATGGTCTTTTAAAGACCTGTGAAGTACTCGGTGCGGCTGTGTGTGTGCTCGGGAAGCTGTCTCAGCCGGGCTGACACACACGACGTGGGGGGGGAGGGTCTGAAGCCCTTTGAGCCCAATGGGCGTTGCGCGCTTGCTTGAGACCCATGCCAGGGGGTTTAACCTCTTTGAGTCGCGGCGACCCCCAACCTGACGTAGAGCTTCGTCTATGCCTCTTTTAGAGGCCCGTGGTCCAGCGCCCCTAGACTCACAGTCCTCAATTTTAGGTTATGGGTGGAAACTTGCATTGTGATTGGCGGAGAAGGATGTTCCTGTGCTCAGATGCCCGTCTGAACCCTTTCAGTTGTCGATTCGAAGCCCGTTGAGCCCAATAAGGCGTTGCACGCCTGACCTGGAGAATACTCTCAACAGAACTCTGAAAACTAACCCTAGATCTTATAAAGGCAGACAGTACGGATCTCAACTGACAGTTGATACGGTCCCATGGAAATGAGCTATCGAAGAGCGGAGAGAGTTTCTGCTTTCCATGAACGATTCCGGAAGTCGTAGGCCAGCTCAATGTGTCTCCCTAGCCCGTCCACTAGGCCGAGTACTGACAGAAAGTGTATCTTTAACTATGTGTACTAGGCTCCGTTGACTCTGACTGGCAGGCGCGCATCTCTAAGATGCCTAGAGGACGGACTCTAGGTGCAGCACAGAGTCAAGCACTTGGTGGGTAAACCTGGAATCGTTCCTAAGCGTTTCCTGCAGTGGGTCAGCGTTGGGACTGGGTGGGATTCCAGTCACTGGGAGCCCCGTACAAACAGCGGGCCTCTGCTCTCGTTAGTCAGTCCCGCCTCGAGCATGGGTTACGTCATGTCCCCACCCGAGAGCCTCTGGTGGGAGTGCTGGGCCTACATAGCTGCCAGGGTTTCAGATTGCTTATGTGTGACATTTTCATAATTTCAGTGTACTTATGAGTGACATTTGACGGCTATGTGTGACACTTTCTCACAGCGAAATCTAAGCAATGAAGACTAGGGAAATATATAAAAATCAGAAATTACACCTATTGAGCAATGAGAAACTCTAAGAACAACTAAAAACTGCTGCAAAGCACTAGAAATGGAAGGGCACTGACTTTGCGGGAGGGCCTCGCAGCGATAAATAAATACCAAATTGCTGGTAAGATTTAACCGGGAAGGAAAACAGCCAGTGCCGATGTGCTCCATAGCTGCAGACCCCGGACCCCAACTAACGAACATCCAATGTACAAAACTGTTGAGTACAGTCAGTACAGATCTGTGTTTCTGTTTAATATGGCCCATAAATGCTTGACTTCAGAGATCAGCGTGAATCTGCATATTAACCCTCTCCGCAACTTTATAATGAGTGAAAACTGTCACCAAACTAAATTCTGATCTTGCTTAACAAGAAACATTATTCACCAGTTATCTTGACATTTTTGTTGTTACCTGGAAACTCCTGAACACACAAGAAATTCATCCCACTGTCAGGTGGTTTTAAGCACTTGTTATTTATACTAAGTACAAGTTCCACAAGTAACAAAAAAAGATCTTTGTGAGAAAAATAACTCTCAGGTGTCCGACCTCATAAAATACAGTTTGCCGAATTTGCAGCATGGCTCATGGTACACAGTACAAGTTTTGACTTTAGAGCAGGGATTAACCCTTTGTGCTACTAAATCATGGCGGGTCAACTGCCAGTAGAGGAAAACTCTGACCTTAATGGGAACATTTGTAATGAACACAGCAGGGTTTAATTGTTTACTCTTACCAAGTCAGTGGGTGGTGCAGCTAGTAAAATAACTCCAAACTCACGCCGATGCCTGGGTCGCTGAAGTGTCTTTCACGCTTCCTGGCTGCAGACGGGTGATGGAAATTCTCATGAGTCGGAGGAATCTTATGGGGGTGAGAGCAAGGGGCTTATGCAGAGCGTGGCACTGCTTCAGCTTGAGAACCGTGCCTGTGCCTTTTAGACACACTTAGCACACAGCACCTGCTCTCACAATTTGGGGATTCCCTGGGGCACACAACCACAGGGGACTGAGACGACACAGGCGTGTAGGTCACGAGTTTGAACATTGTCCTGTCACTCCGGTGCGGGCGGTAGCTGCAACTCCTGGGGGCCTAAGCAGGAAATTGAAATTTAACATCTGATCCTGCCCATGGCCTGCGCTGACCGGGACCTGACCTCCAGCCATCAATTAAACCAAAACCAAATCCAAAGGCAGACAGTTCTGTTACAATTAGAAAGCTGCTGTCCACGAGGCCACAAGCCATGGGATGTAATACGTGCGTGTCACAACTTGCGAGTGGCCAATGGTTACACAACCGTGACATCAGCCAAGTGCCTGGTCAATGGACAGTTTTGTGACAGAGACTTCAAAGGCGGACGTCCTTCTGCCTCCCACGGCGGTGCGAGCAGGTGACTGCAGTGCAGTTCATAATGAGAAGTTGTGTGGGAGGCTGCGCGGTAAACTTTTAAAATCAACAATGTTAATCCCCGCGACTGGATGGACTCGGACCCAACCCCATAGACCACAGCAGCTACTGACCCAGAGAGCCCACCACTGTGCTGCAGCTGATAGTCTGAATATTCATGCTCGGGTGCGGCTAGGCACTAGGCGGTCCGTAAACAGAATTGCACCTCGCCACACAGCCACTCCTGACGTCAGTGTGAGTCTAATCAAGTTGCGTGGCGCGGTGTCGGGAACAGCACTGGTGCATCTTTTGCCGCTCTCTTGTATTTTAAAGTGCAAGCAGTAAAGCCGCCTAGCGCCGGTGTCAGCTTCCAAGCTCCCTGGTGCAGGGCCGGCTGCCAGACATGTGCCAAAACCGCAAGCAACGAAGACTGTTTCTGCTCTCAGCCCCGCCCCCAGGGGCTCTGAGAAGGGGCGAAAGAACAACAGAGCCTCGTTAAGTAAATGGTCTTTTTAAAGACCTGTGAAGTACTCGGGTGCGGCCGCAGTAAGACAGGCGGCAGACCACAACAGCTCCTCTCCCCCCACGTCAACTATGAAAATCAGTGACACTCGGTTTAAACCGGGTCAGCTGATTTTCATCCGGTAGGGTACTGTCGGGTAGAGTCGGTTTTAACCGATTTCCGGACAGCCTACTTATATGTAATAAAAGGGGAATTTAAGGCTTGGCAAGGGGTTTTAAATGCCAAGTCGACATGGCAGTGGAAACTGCACATACAGGCTCTGAAGTGGCAGGCCTGAGACATGTTTAAGAGGCTACTTAAATGGATAGCACAATCAGTGCTACAGGCCCACTAGCAACATTTAATTTACAGACCCTGGGCACATGTATTGCCCTCTACTAGGGATGTATAGGTAAATTAAATATGGCAATTGTGGATAAGTCAATCAATCCATGTTTACGAGAGAGAGCACAAGAACTTTAGCACTGGTTAGCAAAATCAAATTCAGCAAAATGTGAGCCAAGCAGGCAAAAGGTTTAGGGGAAGACCACCCTAAGGCTGACAGGTCTAACACGGTGCAATAACTTTCAATCATTTTAATACAGCAATATTATATATCTCTTACCTTGAACTTGACCAGGTGCTTGCTGAGGCATTCCAGGGTAGACTTGGGAACTTGGAAAAAGGGGACCTGCATTGTAAGCGGGAGGCTGTGGCGTCATATTCCCTGAAGCAGGCAAAACGTTTGTAGTATTAAGTGAAGAAAGCATAGTTATTTATTCCAGTATTCCTTTTAAAATTCTACCATTTACTATGTATTGTGCCTGATGAGCATCATTGTCTTTAATCTATTGCATAGCTGTTGTTAACTAGCGTAAGTAGGAAATTGGTACATATTGGCAGAAGTTAGGTTATAGCACACTTGACTGAATCTCTTTCTCTGTAATGGCAAATTTGTCATTCACCCATAATGCACACGTAGAATACTGTGAATGCATGGATATAATTTGGAAGACGCATCCTAAATGTGAAACCATTTTTATATTTATCAACTCTGATCAAAGAAATATTTGCACATTTAGAAATCTTATGCTTAGCCATTGTCTTGATTTGCACTAGCTTTTGATAGGACCATGTTGCATATCTTATAACGCCTACTTCTGTTGTTATCCTTAGAACACAACGATTATAGTTCTAAATTTGACTTATAGCCCATTTACTTGCCTAGGTTGGTAATCCAGGGCATACATTGCCTCCTATGAATGTCCTATCCTGGTTACTTCCAGGGCTAGGTAAGGATATGAAACAGCTAAGGAATGAAGATGTGCCTTTGGGGAAATTGGATAAGTGGTACAGTGGCAAAATCCCTGATGTATCCTTTTCAGCAACTGTTCAAGTTTGTATTTTGTTTTTAGCATGGAAGTGAACTGAGAAGTATTTCTATGTGCTAGATCTAGCATGGCACTCTTTAAAGTACAATTAAATTTGGTACTAGTTACACCTGTTATTTACAGCACTAAGAAATGGCAGAACCACGGTATGAAGCACCATCGAAAAACCAAGTTATTACTATTATTATTACTGTTTTACACAGATTTCACTACTGTCTGAATAAACTATACTTACTGCACCCATCCAGAATTGAGTTATGCCCAAGACTCCTTAAGAGTCTTAGGCAGCTTACACATATTAGTGCTGATTCATAAACACATTAATTGGCACACCGCCAAGTCATGAAACACCTTGCCAAAAGTCAGCCTTATATTAGCTCTCTTTTAAAAAAGTGAAACAGTTTCCTCCAGAAAGCGACTTCAGAACTCTTGTTCTGGCACTCCTGCTCTTGCATCAGAATGGATGTAGCATCCTCTCCATGGCCTCCCAGACGGTTTGTAATGCTTACAACGTAAGAGGTACCATGATGTATGTTACAACGAGGGATGTTCCAATGCAGGTAAGTACAACGAGGGGCCTTTTTCAGTACTATACAATGCAGGATTTTACAATGCTGATAAGTCTTTTAACGTATTATTTATTACAGGAATTAAGGGGTGAAAGTTATTTTAAGGGCTAAGGGATGTATGAGATGGGAAAGGGTTTTTACGGTTCAGGGATGGGTTAGGGATATAGGGCAGTAAGGGTTATAAGGGGTATTAAAGGTTTAGGGATGGGTAAGGGTAGTGGTTAGCAGTGCTTAATTTAAGCTGTGGTTGCCAGTGGGTGCAGCTAGCACTCATTTTTAGGGGACTGCTACCTATTTTTCATCATCAGACATTTCTCGAGAGCAACAGAGGGAAAAACACACAAATGAAAAAAGGAGGAAAAGAAAGACTGAAAACCTGTCACAAAGGGAGAAAGCAGGCGCCTGCAAGTTTGAGATTGACAAGGAACAGAGTGTCTGGCAGTGGATTAAAGAGGTGTGAGTTGGTTTCAGGACTACACAGCCTTAGTATAGGAAACATTTTTTTGTTGCAGTACACCCTCCCCCACTATTTGCCCCCGTTTTTGCTATTGAATGCTGGTTTTTCAACTCTGACAGTGCACTGAGGCCTGCTAACCAGACCTCAGTGCCAGTGCTCTTTCCTTAAAACAAGGTGATGTCTAATTGTAACACAATTGGCATAGGACTTTAGCACCCTTGTAAGTCCCTAGTAAATGGTACCCCTGGTACCTAGGGAATGGGTACTAAAGAGGGTTCCTAAAGGCTGCAGCATTTCTTATGCCAACCTAAGAGACCTACACACAAATTCCATACAGACTGCCAGTGCAGGCTGCATGACATGGTGTAAACCATGAGTGGAAACATGACATGGCACACTCCTGTGTGCCATGCCAAAGTCACTGCATTTAATGTAGGTAAGTCACCCATACAGCCAGTCTTTGAGCCCTAAGTCAGGGTGCATTATATTGTATGTGAGCAGATATGCCCCTGTGATGTCTAGTTCTATAACTAGACACTGCAAGCGAACAAGGAAGCCATCCTAAGGATTGTACTGGCACTGGTCAAAACGAGTTACCCAGCTACATAATGGCTTTACTGAAACATATGGTGTTTGGTATCAAACACCTTGTTCTAATAAACCCACACTGATTCCAGTGATGGATTTCTTAATACCTGCACCCAGAGGGTACCTTAGAGGTACCCCCTAAACCCTACTAGTCCTCTAGTGTGCTGGCTGACTGGTCATGACCTGCCTGTCACCACAGATGAGTTTCTGATCCCCTACGAAGTGAGAGCCCCATTCTCAGAGGTCAGAAACAATGGCTGCTCTGTCAGTAAATGTTTACACCTCATCCGGCATGAAGGCTAGTGTCAAAGTCATCCTTTTGTCCTGTTCGTTCCCATTTTTTGCTGAAGGATACTGGTGATAACTAACTCTGACTGTACCCTGGGCTTTGCTAACCAGGCCCAGGGCCAGTGCTATGTTTAAAAAGGTACATGTAATAGGGTATACTTACAATTGGCAATGACAGACACTATAAGTCCCTAGTAGATAATAGGGCCAGGGGGTGAAGTCTACCTATAAGTCCCCAGTATATAATAGGGCACAGAGGTTTAGAGGCCCAGCAGAGTTTCTGCACTTGCATGTGTGCACTGCTGTGTGCTTGCTGTCCTTTTAAAGGCAGCCCTTCCTTGCAGCCTGTCTTTAAAAGTAAATTCTCACAATGGGTATTGACAGACCTTATAAGACCCTAGTATATAATAGGGCTAGGGGGTTCAAACTACCTATAAGTTCCTAGTATATAATAGGGTATGGACGTTTAAAGGCTCAGCAGATTTCCTGCACGTGCATGTGTGCGCTGATGAGTGCCTGCTGTCATTTTAAAGGCAGCCTTGCTTTGCAGACTGTCTTTAAAAGTACATTGCATGCAAATTCGCTGTTGGTGGTTTTGGCACTTTAAAAGTGATAATATACCTTATTTTTGCATTTTAGGTACCCCAAGGTCTCCCATAGGTATTTCAGGGGTGAGAGCCATGTAATTATAAGCAGGGATCTTAAAAAAGATGTTTTATATGCCCTGGTGAGGAAAAAATGCCCATTTCATTCTTCCGTATTGTAGGTACATAGCTCCATAGGCTAACATTGCAAACTTTTATTTAAGTATAACTATTGTTAGGAAAGAAGTAAACATAAAGGGGCTTTTAGAATTCAGGGTTGGGTAAGGGTCCAGGGCAGCAAGGAGCTTCTAGGGTCTAGGGATGTTTATGGGTACCAAGTGGTAAGGGTTTTAGGGGGATTTCGAGTTAAAGGATGGGTAAGGCTACGGGTTAGTAATTGGGTTTTGGAGGGCTCAGGGTTGGGTAAGGTAAGGAGTAATAAGGACTTTAAGGGTTCAAGGAAGGGTAAGGGCATGGGATGGTAAGGGTGTATATATATATATATATATATTCACCAGAGTCGCTGCACTTCGCGGTTCCCTGCCTCCGGCGTCGGTGCCAGCCAGCGGCGGCAGTAGCCGCTCAAAATACGTAGGAGTCCTAGTGTTTTGCCTCAGATAGCAAAGAAAGAGGGGGCGGCACAGCAGAAGACAGCACAATAGTTTATTGTGCACCAAGTCAAGGACGACGCGTTTCGGCGTTTAGCCTTTGTCAAGTGATTTCCTGTACATCGATTTCCTCTAGAAATAGACCCAACAGTTCATAAACATAGAAAAAATCATCATTTCGATGCCAAGCCGTACATGTTGATAACCATTAACATATTCCATCATACATTAATAGCTGAAATTTCATCATTTCAGAATGCATTATGATGCAAATTAATTCGCATTAAAACCAATCAGAGTTGTTTCACATAGATGGAATTTCCGTTTGTAAATCACTGTTTGATTTAATAAAGTTTTACTTTCAAAAACGGGTCCCAGCGATCACGAGTCCTTCAATATCAAGGCAAGCATAGTTACAATTACTGCACAGCCCGTTGGTGATCTGACGGTACATACTCCTGATAATCATATTCGAGCAAGTCATCACGGCTTCTAAAAATACAATTTAGCATTTAAAACATGTGCCGACAATCATTATAATTATGGCATTTATTTTTGATCCCCATTATCATGAGATCTAATCTGATGAACATTACTGGCAAGTGCCCCTATATCTGATTTTCTGTTCAGTTGATTCCGGATTGCCGTTTTTTCATTGTGATGATTAATCACAAGAATGTGCTCATCCCTTCTTGGAAGCGCTTGTCTTACTTCCCTGCTCATAACAGCACCAACTGAGCGGTCTGTGCCTGATATCGTAAATTGACTGTGCTCGCCCCTCCATATTTGCAGTTTCACTTCATGTGTGCTTGTCACAGCGGTACAGCTATCATTACATGAATGGGTCTGTCGTGAACCTAAACCAGTGTGACCTACTCAATCTTAATATGCCAATCAATGTGGTATCGTACACCTCTTAATCTAGATGTCACTTTAAACAGGTCCTGCGACTATCCTAATGGTGACAGGAAAAGGCCTATGTGAGGTGCAAAAAGACGAACGGGACTGTGGTGAGTGAATGTCCCCTAGCAACAGTGATAATTAAGTGGGATATAATGTGGGAATGTTGCCCTGTCAATAAGGTACCCATCAAATATAAGGTTCCTGTGTAGTAGGCCCACAAATGTGGCTTGGTACTACACTCAGATGCCATAATAGGAATCAGGAAATGACCGGCAGCAACCCCAACCTATCAATCCACATTAAAATTGTGCAGTGACACTAACTAAGGACATAAAATAAAAATAAAACAAATTAAAAGTAGTGGGAAAAGCAGTCTTCTGTTAATGAAAAAGGGGGGTGGTTTTTATCGGCCTATATGTGTGGCGAGTTCCTCACCCCCATTTAACCCTTTTGGGGTTTTGCAATCCAGGTCAATGATATATTTAGATTCAAGAATCCTGAGATTTTTCTCTGTCTCCCCCTCGTATGTGTAGCGGGATTCTATCAATTCCATAGAATTGCAGGCAACTGTTATTGCTTCTATGTTTATCGGCAAAATGCCGGGCCACCGGATAGTTACAATCGCGATTAGTTATAGCACGGAGGTGCTGCAGTATTCTCAATTTTAGTGGGAGTTTTGTGCTGTCTACGTATCGGAGACCACAAGGGCACTCCAATACGTAGACAGTAAAGTCACTGTTGCAATTAATGGTTTGTGTAATATTTTTGTTTTTGCCTGCGCCTGTTAGATAGTTTTTACAGTTCTTACCGTTGCGACAGGTTTTGCATGTCACACATGTAGTGAAACCATTCAATGCCTTTAGCCACTGCATGGTGGTTGTGGTGCCCTCAAAATAACTATGTACTAAACGATCCCTTAAGGACTTTGCTCGTTTGTACGTAATTTGTGGACTACCACCCACATGTTTGCCTATTATTGGATCAGCCACCAGGAGGTTCCAATGTGCCCTCATTGCTTTTCTCAATGCCCATGCCCCTCTATTAAAGGTGGTTATCATTCTAGGTACTTCCTTTCCTTCTTGAGTGTGTCTTTGAACTCTGCTAGCAGATGAATTAAATAATAGGTCATTTTGTGTTATGCTTGTCACTTTTTCTTTCGCTTTCATCAGGACCTTGTCCTTGTAGCCTCTGTTTTTAAACCGAGTCATTATGATGTGCTGCTCAGCCTGGAAGCCTTCATTAGTGCTGCAATTACAGTGAGCCCGCAACATTTCCCCATAGGGGATACTCTGCACTAGGGGGATGGGATGATGGCTAGCCGTGTGCAATACGGTATTCCCAGCTGGTTCTTTATGAAACAGACGGGTCGTGATGTTACTCTCTTTGATTTCGACAGCTATGTCCAAGAATTCACAATAGTTTGAGCTGATTTTGTGGGTAAATTTAAGATTTAAGTTATTCACCCCCAACTCTTGGATAAATTCTTTGGCCAGGGATTCCGGTCCATCCCAGATCAGAAACAAATCGTCGATATATCTGATCCATATAGGTATATGGTCAGTATATCGCTCAAATTTCTCGGTCCAGACAATTTGTTCCTCCCACCAGCCTAGGAACAAGTTCGCTAGGCTGGGGGCAAAACATGTGCCCATCGCGGTACCAGACCGCTGTCGGTAGATCAGAGAAAGATATTCTGCTGCAAGCATAAATGCATCATTTCTTCCAACATTTTGTTATGTTGCCAATAACTGATGTGTCTGCTTTTAAGGAAATGCATGCATGCTGCCACCCCCACTGTTTGCTCGATGCATGTATAGAGAGAACAGACATCTAACGCGATCATGTGATAACCATCCTCCCACTGGACATCGTGTATTCTGCGCAAGAAGTCTGTTCTGTCTCTACAGTATGATCTTAAATTCTAGACATATTTAGAGAGAAAAACATTAAGGAAAATAGAGGTATTCTCTAATAGTCCCCCATTCGAGGAGACTATCGGGCGCCCTGGTGGATTAGTGGCATCTTTGTGTATTTCCGGCAGAAAATACACACATGGCATCCGGGGTTATCTGTTCTCAAAAATTTATATTCATCACTGTCCAGCAATCCTTCACTGTGCCAGTTTTCTGAATAACCATGATATTCCTTTATTGTTCGTTTATAGGTTTCCCAATTAATCAATTCATAGCATGCTTCTTCCGATAGCTGTCTCATTGCCTCAGCTCTGTAACTGGTTATGTCCATGATGACAACATTGCCCCCCTTGTCGGAGGGCTTGATAGCAATACTTGAGTCTTTCTCCAAACCATTGATTGCTCTTCTTTGGCTTTTGTATAAGTTGTCACGTTTGGTTCTGGCCGTATTCTTGCGCATCTTCATCAATTCAGCTATTACTGCTGAGCTGTATGCCTCGATGTTATCATAAGGGACATTCGGGTTGAACCTCGATTTCATGTTCAATCCACTGTGGTTGGCTTGGCTAGTGGTGACACCACATGATTCCAGCACGAGGTGGATCTCTTCTCCTTGGCTTCGTGGATTGTCAGTTTCTAGGTCATACATATCCCTTAGCAGATCCATGTCTTGCACTTTCAAATCTATATGACCTGAGATATGGTCTGGTCCACTTATTTGTTTCTTGGTTCCAATTTTCATTTTGAACAGTTTCATCAGTTTCATCAGTTTCAGCTTCCGGATAAATAGAAACAGATCAATACGAGTGTTAGTGTAATTCAGGTCACTTATAGGACAGACGGACAAACCCAACTGTAACACGGATATTTCTTCCGCCGTTAATATTCTTGATGATAAATTGATAACTGATTTGTTTTGCGTTGGGTCTTCCATTGCATCAGATTAGATCTCATGATAATGGGGATCAAAAATAAATGCCATAATTATAATGATTGTCGGCACATGTTTTAAATGCTAAATTGTATTTTTAGAAGCCGTGATGACTTGCTCAAATATGGTTATCAGGAGTATGTACCGTCAGATCACCAATGAGCTGTGCAGTAATTGTAACTATGCTCGCCTTGATATTGAAGGACTCGTGATCGCTGGGACCCATTTTTGAAAGTAAAACTTTATTAAATGAAACAGCGATCCACAAACGGAAATTCCATCTATGTGAAACAACTCTGATTGGTTTTAATGCGAATGAATTAGCATCATAATGCATTATGAAATGATGAAATTTCAGCTATTAATTGTATGATGGAATATGTTAATGGTTATCAACATGTACGGCTTGGCATCGAAATGATGATTTTTTCTATGTTTATGAACTGTTGGGTCTATTTCTAGAGGAAATCGATGTACAGGAAATCACTTGACAAAGGCGAAACGCGTCGTCCTTGACTTGGTGCACAATAAACTATTGTGCTGTCTTCTGGTGTGCCGCATCCTGTTTCTTTGCTATCTGAGGCAAAACACGAGGACTCCTACGTATATATATATATATTATCTACTGGCGGTCGCCAGTAGATAGTTATAGTTAGGACCTATTATCCATAGAAAATCCGCGACATTCTATTTGCAATAACGTTGGCACCGCTTGACGAATCTTCGCGAAAGCTTCCAACTTGTTGGGGCGCTCCGGTCCGCTCCTACCCTGAAAGTCTTGGGGTGATACGTCAAGTGGGGGCTGAGAAAAAAGGGGGGTCCCAAAACACGTTTTCCCCATTCATTTTTCCATAGGAACATTTAGTTGCAGCTACAGCCCGAACTGCTGAACGGAATTACCCCAAATTTGGCAAAGAGGTAGCCCTTGGTTCAGACTGGTGCCTTTTGCTAAAATGGTGTAAATCCGTTCAGTAGTTCCTGAGAAATTTACAATTAAAATCACATATATATCTATGGCCGCGTCGGATCCGCGTACCCTCCCGATCACGAGCTGCATGCTAATTGGCTGTCAACACTCCAAATCAGGAAGTGTTGGCAGCCATTTTGTCCCTCGGTAGAACCGAGGGACAGAAACAAGTGCACAAAGCGCACAAAGGGGGCAGGGTAGAAACACCCTAACCCCCTAGGCCTGCTCAGGGGGTCCCACAAGGACCCCCTGGGCAATAAAAAGCATTTTTAATAAAAATAAAAAAATCGGCAGGATGCGCTCAGGGTGCGCGGATCATGTCGAAAAAAAAAAAATCGAAGCGCGGTCTCCCGCGCATCGATAGCTACTTGCCCCCGGGTGGGCCAAGTCCCGGGGGCATGGTGGGGGTTAAATTTATGTATGGGGGCCTCTAAGGGCCCCCAAGCCCCGGGGACCGCCACCCCCGGGGCTTTAACAAAAATGGTGCGGGAGGGCTCTCTGCCCTCCCGCTGCCCCGGGGACCGCCACCTCCCGGGGCTTCTGTTTTTATTTTTTTAAACTGTGTGGGGGCTTCAGCCCCCACACGCCCCGAGACCGCCACCTCCCGGGGCACTAAAAATTAAAAATGGGGGTCCGTTGTGGACCCTCGAAGCCCCGGGGACCACCACCTCCCCGGGGCTTTGAAAATGTGGGGAGGGGGCCGCGCGTCCCCCTCCTGGAGCCAGTGATGGCCCTGGGGACCGCCACCCCCCAGGGCCAGCTCCTGCAGTGTCCCGGGGTGCCTACCCCCGGGACACTGCTGTTTGCAATGACAGGACGGGAGCCTCGCGGCTCCCGTCCTGTCATTACAAACTGCTTTGAATTTTGGAGCGAGAGCAGGAAAGCTGCTCTCGCTTCCAAAATTCAAAGCAGAATTGCTTTCCACATGGGGAGCTGCATATTAGCAGCTCCCCATGTGGAAAAGCATGCCGGCTCCCGCAGGAGGCGGGGAGCCGGCAGGGTCCGTGGGGGAGTTGGGGTCCCCCCACGGACCCCAAAAGGATAGGGCCAGCCCCGGGGGATGGGGTCCCCGGGGCAAGTAGTGGCCCAGGAGGGGGGCCACGCGGTCCCCCTCCCCAAAAATCATTTATAAAAAAAAAATAAAAAAAAAGGCCGGCCCCGGGGGATGGGGTCCCCGGGACCTAAGGAGGCCTTAGGAGGGGGGCCAAGCAGCCCCCCTCCATCAAATTTTTTTTTTTTTAAAAAGGTGGCAATGGCCCGGGGGATGGGGTCCCTGGGTCGAAATTGGCCACGGGAGGGGGGCCCACGCGGTCCCCTTCCCGGTCCTTTTTTTTTTTTAAAGGGGGTCAGGCCCTGGGGGATGGGGTCCCCAGGGCTCAAAAAAATTACAAAAAAGGGGGCCCACACAGCCCCTTTTTAAAAAGAAAAAAAAAAATTTAATCCGGCATCGCCCCCTCTTTGTCAGCACTCTGCAAACGCGCCCCCTGGCGCGTTTGCAGAGGGGGAACGAATTCCCCTTGAATAATGGGGGTCCCTGGGGGCCAACTAGCCCACCAGGAACCTCCAGTATGCGCCAGGGGGCTGCGTTGCAGAGCCGTGTACAGAGGCCACGCCCCTTTTACACCTCTCTGCAACGCAGCTCTGTGGCGCTTTTGGAGGTATATGGTGGGCTAGTTGGACTCCAGGGACCCTCAGGATTCAAGGGGACTTAATCCCCCAACTTAAAACGCGCCACGGGCGCGTTTGCACAGTGGTGAAGGGAGGGGCGGGGCTTCAGGTGACATGTGTGTAAACAGGCCCCGTGGCGCGTTTTAAGATGGGGAATAAATTCCTTTTCAATCCTGAGGGTCCCTAGGGGCCAACTAGCCCACCAGGTACCTCCAGTAAGCGCCACGGAGCTGCGTTGCAGAGTGTTGTAAAAGGGGCGTGGCCTCTGAACACCTCTCTGCAACGCAGCCCCTGGCGCATACTGGAGGTACCTGGTGGGCTAGTTGGCCCCTAGGGACCCTCGGGATTGAGGAGGAATTAATTGTCCAACTTAAAACGCGCCACAGGGCGTGTTTGCAGACATGTCACCTCAGGCCCCACCCCTTCCTTCACCATTGTGCAAATATTCCTCTAAAAATCAGCCGAACTACGAATTTCGATTTACTCACCTGTTATCAGGAGAGACCTCAGTGCTGCATCTTTGAGCCCAGTACTGATCCTGAAAAGTAATTCTAACCGTACTTACCAGTAACTTGAATTTCCTTCCATAGGATATCATTGCCTGCTTTTTGCTGAAAAAGTTTCTAAGTGTCGATTTTTGAAACATACAAATATTCCTCTAAAATCAGACGAAATACGAATTCTGATTTACTCACCTGTTATCAGGAGAGAACCCAGTGCTGCATCTTTTAGCCCAGCACTGACCCTGAAAAGTAATTCTAACCGTACTTAACAGTAACTTGAATTTCCTTCCATAGGCTAACATTGACTGGTTTCACTTGGAAATTCTTCTAAGTGTGGAGTTTTGGTACTTTATAATATTACTCTAAAATCAGCCGAACTATGAATTCCGATTTACTCACCTGTTATCAGGAGAGAACCCAGTGCTGCATCTTTTAGCCCAGCACTGACCCTGAAAAGTAATTCTAACCGTACTTACCAGTAACTTGAATTTCCTTCCATAGGAATCCATTGTCTGGTTTTCAGCAGAAAAGTTTCAAAGTGTCGATTTTCACAAACTACAAATATTCCTTAAAAATCGCCTGTGTGACAAACACATTCTTTTAACTGTTTACAGGAGATGCACCAGTGCTGGTTCCAGGATCCACCTCTGAGTAAGAAAAAGTAACGATAACACTACTTACCTGCTAAGTGAATTTCCTCCCATAGGATAACATTGGTGATTCTATATGAAAAAGTTTCTAAGTGTCAACTTTTAAAATACAATAATATTCCTTAAAAATCACTACTGTAACCAAAACGCTTTTACTCAACTGTTTACAGGAGATGTCCCAGGACTGAATCTAGGATCCAGTCCTGTGGTTAGAAAAGTAATCCATAAAGTAACTAATTGCATTTAACTAGAAATTCACATTGAGCTCAATGTTGCATTGTTTTTGAAATTGTGTTGCCCATTACAACAACTGTAACTACTGTACATAAAGTCTATTGCCTATTTGCAAAGTATTTAAACTAAAGTAATTCATTCTGAGAAAGTATATTTTGTAATGTAATGTATAATGTAATTACAATGTAATTTAACCCCTTCGCTGCGTTCGTCGGCCAACGGCCGTCGCGAGCACTACCTCGGTAGTGCTGCGCATGTCCGTTGGCCGACGCGGCCCCACCCACTCCTTTAAACCGCCGCACCGCGGTGGAATGTTCGCCGCGGTAAAGGGGTTAAAAAATAAAATATCTAAAAATAAATAGTTTAAAAAAATGTTGTAAATCAGTATCAAAAAAATAAATATAACAATACATTTAAAAATTGTCATTTACAAAACCTTTGAAATTCACTGAAAAAACCATAGGTTTCAGGCACGTTATAGTTAGAAATTAGCATTTAAAAAACCTTAGAAATTCACTGAAAAAACCATAAGGTTTTAGGGACAGTTATAGTTAGTTGGACATTGCACTCGTACAAAACCCGTGAAATTCCCCGTTATAGTTAGTTCAGGTAACTATAACTCACGCCCCGCAATGCACTGCTGATGACGTCACATATTACATCACTCATGACATGGTCAGTGACATCACTGATGACATCACTGATGACATCTCAAATGACATCACTGATGACATCACTGATGACATCATCCATGTGAGAATTTAATGCATCGTCTCACACCCTAATATAAGTTTTGATACACCCACTCTAAATTACAGACTGCCATTCTCAAAACCATACACACTCCAACACCAATAAGTACATACCCACTCACTGATTCTTAGGTCTACACACACACATCTACTCACTCACCCGTACAGTCACTCATACTTACAGTCACTCAGTACAGGACTATCATATGCACTCATACACCTATATAAACACTCACACAACGCAACTCAACCATTGAGGTACTCACACACCTAGTCAGTCATGCAAATAATTAATCACACTCCAATTTACTCACCTATACAGTTATACACACCAGCTCACTTACTCATAAAAATACTAGCACATTCTTACGCTCCTATGCAATCACTGATGCAAGCACACACTCATCCATATAGCCACTCTCACAATCACACACTCTCACTTATAGCCATTTATATACTCCAACACACATATATACTGCCTTTCACATATGTAGTTACTCACACATGTACCACTGAGATATACATTCAATCACTAACACACCCATACACACACTCATCCACCCATACAGTCCATCACAGACGCACTCTTGAAACCATGCACCCAGTGAATCACCCACTCACACATCTATGCACAGAGTCACACACACCCCACCCACACAAACACTGAGGCACCCATACAGATACTCAGAGAACCAATCCATAACCCATATAGACACTCATTTAGCTAGTCAGAAACCCATGCAGCTGCTTACACAACAGACAGACGGATACAGACATTCACACAGTTTAGTCACTCACCCATGCATCCAGTAAGATACGTTTAATCACTCACTTATAGACTCAGTCACGCACCTACTAAATCATCCATTCAGGCACTTCTACACCCACTCATTCTTCAATACGCCTTTCCCTATATATATTAAACATATTTAAACTTTACAGAAACACACAGTCACTGGATGATGTCATCAGTGATGTCATTTGAGATGTCATCAGTGATGTCATCAGTGATGTCACTGACCATGTCATGAGTGATGTAATATGTGACGTCATCAGCAGTGCATTGCGGGGCGCGAGTTATAGTTACCTGAACTAACTATAACGGGGGAATTTCACGGGTTTTGTACGAGTGCAATGTCCAACTAACTATAACTGTCCCTAAAACCTTATGGTTTTTTCAGTGAATTTCTAAGGTTTTTAAATGCTAATTTCTAACTATAACGTGCCTGAAACCTGTGGTTTTTTCAGTGAATATATATATATATATATACAGCAAACTCCTTATCGCAGCCTCTTCACCTCTGCGCACAAATGGAGTACGGACCACAAATACGTGCAGCTTCAAATTTTATTCAGCTCGTATGTACCAACACTTCATCAGCATGACGCATTTCGATCCCAAAGGGATCTTGATCACATGACGCGCTACACGGTGGGTGGTTCATTTAAATACAGATTTTTTTGTTTTTTAAAGTGACCTGTGCTCTAATTATAATTCGTCAATCATGTAGACATAGACAAAATGCTTTTGTAGTCTATTCGGAATCTAGTTCATGGTTACATCAAACGTATGATTAAATATACATTTAAAACCATAAAACCATCCTTTTAAAATATCAAAAAAGCATTTTAAAATAGCATTTTAAAATCACATTACAACATGTTAAGAAGTTATTGTAAAATCTCATAATGTTGAATAAGATTGTAACCTCATTTTTACATGTTGATTTCTGACACATATATATATATATAATAATTTCAAGGGTTTTTAAATGCTAATTTCTAACTATGCCTACAAAGGTAGGACATGTGCACAAAGAGGAAGAAAGGTGCAGAAAGAAGCAAGAGATGTGCAGAAAGAACCAACAGAGGTGCAGACAGACAGACAGACAATTGTAAAATCTCATTATGTTGAATAAGATTGTAACCTCATTTTTACATGTTGATTTCTGACATCCAGGTTTAAATACCAATTGTCAACTGTTTGTAACAGTTTATTAAAGTGCTAATGCTATTACAGTACTAAGAATATGTAAACGTCTATTATGTAAACAGATCGACTGAAGTTGTCCTATTAGTGCAAATATAATTTGTGTAAAGTGCTAAGTGCAATGCTAAAAACAATGTGTAACCCTTAATATGCAATCTAAAAAACCGTGTGTAAGTGTATAAAAGTTAAAAAGACGGTGAAAAATTCTAAAACCTAGTGTTTGATCTAAACAGTTCTAAAAACGACTAGCAGCTCAGTATTGTCTTGACTGTGGTTCTCCGAATCACACGCCCTAATGTTTCCTATGCTTATATTGTAGAGGCAAGTGTATAAATCCTCCGTTTGATTCAGGCCCCCGGGTGTTTAGTATCGAGGTTTAAAATATACCTCGTTTCTAATTGGCGTAGGGCTTTTACTCTATCTCCTCCCCTCTTTTTGCTCGGGACACTATTTATTAAGAAGTATTTCAAAAATACTGGGTCAGAGTTGTGTTTGTCCTCAAAATGCTGGGCCACGGGATATGTCTGGTCATGATTCCTGATGGCCCTTATGTGCTGGAGTACCCTCTTGTGCCCCTGCAGTATTGTACTGCCAACATATCTGAGACCACATGGGCACTCCAGCACATATATCACATAATTCATTTTGCAAGACAGGGCCTTGGTGATAGGAACTTCACTTGGATTGAAGGGGGTCTTATATGTAGTTGTATTTGTGCCATGTTGGCATGCCTTGCAAGATTTGCATTTATGAAAACCCATGCGCTGACTTAACCATGTACCTTTGGTCAAACACTCTAAATCATTACGCACCAAAGTGTTCCTCATGGACGGTGTCCTGCTGTATGTTACCGTCGCTTTCCTAGGTAGGAGTTGTCCAATCACAGGATCTCCCAAGATTATGGGCCAATTTGTCTATAATTTTTTTGATGGTTTGCCCTGTTTGCTATATCCAAAGATAAATCTGAATGTATCTTCCTTGTTTCTATCAGCTAGTTGGGGCTTAGCTTGATTATAGAGGAGGCTTTCCCTGCTGGTGTTATTGCTTTTTTGAATCGCGATGTCAACGCATTTAGGGGAATATCCCCATGCCAGGAATCTATTTCTACTGGCCATTTGTGCCTGCCTCAGATCCTCTTCATTGCTACATATCCGTTTCAAACGCAGCATCTCCCCAAACGGTATACTTTGAATTAAGTGTTTGGGGTGGGCACTGCTAGCGTGTAGCACCGAGTTGCCTGCAGTAGGTTTTCTATGCAGTGTGGTATGGACCTGTCCATTTTTAATATAAATCTGCACATCCAAAAAATTCACTGTTACAGAACTGATGGAAGCAGTGAACTGTAAATTCAAGTTGACATTCAGGTTTTGTACAAATGTCTCAGCATAATTTTTTTGCCCCTTTCCATACTACAAATAAATCATCAATATATCTATACCATATTTTGACATTGTTAGTCATAAATGTCTTGTGCTCTTTATGGAGGACCAGCTCCTCCCACCATCCCATATGAATACAAGCGTAGCTGGGGGAGAAGCTGGCCCCCATAGCCACTCCACGTTGTTGATGGTATAGAGAGTTTTCAAATATAAAAACATTATTGTTCAGACAATATTCCACCATGTTAACCAACATTGCACTATGTTGTTCAAAATCAGGTCCTCTGTGTGCCAGGTAATGTCTTAATGCCCTTAGCCCATCCTGGTGCCTGATAGATGTATACAATGATGTAACATCCAATGTAATGAGCAGGTAATCTTCTTGCCATTCAATGTTTTGAGTTTTGGAAAGGAAATCCCCAGTGTCCCGGATGTAGGAGGGCAGCCCTTTTACATGGCTTTGAAGAAAAAAGTCCACGTATTGTGAGGTCTTCTCTAAAAGGCTGTTGCGGGCTGAAATGATTGGCCTGCCTGGGGGTTTAAGGGGATTTTTGTGGACCTTGGGTATGAAGTACATTATAGGAATCACGGGGTTATCCATTTTCAAAAATTTATATTCATCTGTTAAGAGTCCAGCATTCTTCCATGCTACATGCTTCATTCCAAAGCTGTTGTACATACTTTTCAGAGTTAGGTGGTCGCTGCGATGGTAGCATTCTCTGTCCCTTAGCTGTGTCATAGCTTCATCAATGTAATCTTTTTTATTCCAAAGTACAAGATTTCCCCCTTTGTCCGAATTCCGAATGATTATGTCTTTATTCTTTTTCAGCTTGCTCATTAATTGGTGGTATTGCAGCTCCTGTATGTTGGTTGTGGCTTTTGTTTTAGCATTTACAACATAGTTTAGTTTTTTGATGTTGGTCGTAACCTGTTCATTGAATATATCGATCGAATGTCTGAGAGTAATTGGATTAAATGTCGAACGGGGTTTAAACGGTGTCACACACCTCTGATGCTCAGATTCACTGGTCAAGTGCTCTCCGTTCTTGGTCCAGGTATTGTTCTCAATGGCTAGCTCATGTAAAACTTGCAGGGTTGATATATCCGTTGCTGTCAGATCGACTGGCGGGGAATTAATCAATTGACTCTCCATAGTATGTTTTTTGGTTTGGTCTTGTAAGTGAAAGTGTTTTTTAAGTTTTAACTTCCTTATATTTTTGAACAGATCTATTCTTGTGGCAGCATAATTAAAGGAACTTTCCGGGCAAAACGACAAACCCAGTGCCAATAGCTGTTTCTCTGCCGCATTGAGAGTGACATCAGTCAAATTGATGATGGTTTGACTACTGATAGTTCGAATTTCTTCTACCGCCTCCAGTTGTGCCTTGGTTGTCTCTTCTGTTTTTGTTTTGGCTGCTGTTCGTTGTCGTTTGGCTTGCCGTCTCTCCCTACGTTTGATTGTTGAGTTCCTGCTTGTCTGATTTGGTTTCGTGGACGTAGGGTGTCCCTGCGTTCGATGCATAAAAAATCCACTTCATCTGCCAAAGTAAAGTTAGCTGGAACTTGTTTCATTGCTAGTTGTCTTTCCTCCAATTCTGTTTCACTCTCAGGAGCCGAACTGAGGTCTGAATTAGATATTGCCTCAGGTATTTTTCTCTGATCAGGCTGTCCAGTTTGGGGCCCATAAGATGTTCCTCTGTATTTAGATATTTTTAGTTTATCATATTTCTTGGCAAATGTGAACACGCGACCGCATTCATAGTCCATGCGGTCGCGATGAAATTTGTACGCCTTTCTTTCTCTTATTTTTTGCTTCATCTTTGTTGAGGCTTTTGATCATACCCTCTTTGAATTTGTTCAATTCGTCTAGTTCCCCCATTTTACTCCGTTCATTGAGGGCTTCTATCTCAATTTGGATTTTTGCACGATCAGCGTCTGCATATTTAACCAAGATTATGATAAGTCTCCTGGAAGATTCTAAGTTAGTTTCCGCCCATTCCTTCATCATCATTTTATCGGGATTTTCATAACTGGGGGCTAATAGGATTCGCAGTCCACGGGGGACTCGCCCCACGTCAAGGTATCTTTGGAAGGACTTCGCCTCCCACCACTTGCTGTGTTCTGTTCTCATAAGTTTCTCGAGTTGCCTCACTTTATACCTGAGGCTGATATTGCGTGACCCTGATGGTGCATTGTGGGTGCTGAAGTCGCTCACTGATGTACTACTGTCGTTAAACATATCCTTCGCCGCTTCTTCTCTTTCCTTCAGCGCGTCAGCTGACATGGTGTTGTTAACAAGTCTATTTTTAAATTTATAAATACTCCCGGGCAGGCAGGCTTTAACTCGTATCCCAGCTCCCTTTGTATTCTTAGCACACCTCAGTACCCAGCTGATCCATTAGTTGAGTGATAACTGCTACACTCCACTAGGTAATTGCGCCCCAAGAGTCTTCCGACCCCTGTTCGCTTACCTTTAATGTGGCTGTAGGAAGTTCACTGCTTTTGCGCTGGGGGGCCTGCCGCCGATAATCCTCCCGGATTAGAACACGTTTGGCTTGACCCCAAGCCTGGATCCTTTGATGGTGGCCAATGCCCGATGTCTGAGGGGGTCCGTAGTTAACCGGAGGAATCCGAACCGGTTATATTTATACAGCAAACTCCTTATCGCAGCCTCTTCACCTCTGCACACAAATGGAGTACGGACCACAAATACGTGCAGCTTCAAATTTTATTCAGCTCGTATGTACCAACACTTCATCAGCATGACTCGTTTCGATCCCAAAGGGATCTTGATCACATGGCGTGCTACACGGTGGGTGGTTCATTTAAATACAGATTTTTTTGTTTTTTAAAGTGACCTGTGCTCTAATTATAATTTGTCAATCATGTAGACATAGACAAAATGCTTTTGTAGTCTATTCGGAATCTAGTTCATGGTTACATCAAACGTATGATTAAATATACATTTAAAACCATAAAACCATCCTTTTAAAATATCAAAAAAGCATTTTAAAATAGCATTTTAAAATCACATTACAACATGTTAAGAAGTTATTGTAAAATCTCATAATGTTGAATAAGATTGTAACCTCATTTTTACATGTTGATTTCTGACACATATATATATATATAATAATTTCAAGGGTTTTTTAAATGCTAATTTCTAACTATGCCTACAAAGGTAGGACATGTGCACAAAGAGGAAGAAAGGTGCAGAAAGAAGCAAGAGATGTGCAGAAAGAACCAACAGAGGTGCAGACAGAGGCCTTGTTGCAAAGTCATCCTGTGCCCAGCGCACCCCCCAACTTTTTGCTGACTGGTGGTAACTGACTCTGACTGACCCTGGGCTCTGCGTAACCAGGCCCGGAGCCAGTGATATGCTGAAAGACACTTAGAATACAGTGAAAACACCTACATACACTAGGGTACACTATGGGTTGGGGTACCCCTGTGATTGGCATGAACTCCCCTGTAAGGACCTAGTACATAGTAGGGCAGGGGGATTAAAACTACCTCTAATTCCCTAGCATATAATAGGGCATGGCAGTTTAGAGGCCAGCAGCCCTTTTCTGCACTTGCATGTGTGCACTGCTGAGTCCGAGGTCAGTTTAAAAGTAGCCCTGTGTGTGCAGAAAGAAGCTACAGAGGTGCAGAAAGGGGCAAGAGAAGTTCAGAAAGCGGCAGCAGAGGTGCAGAAACGGGCAGAAGAGGGGCAGAAAGAGGGAACAGGGGTGCAGAAAGAGAAGAGGGGTGCCGAAAGAGGCAAGAGGGGTGCAGAAATTTGCAAGACTGGTGCAGAAAGAAACAAGAGCAGTACAGAAACAACCAAGAGAGGTGCAGAAAGAGGCAAGAGGGGTGAAGAAAGAGGCAAGAGAAGTGCAGAAAGAAGCAACAGAGGTGCCGAAAGAGACAAGAGAACTGTGGAAAGAGGCAAGAGAGTTGCAGAAAAGGCAAGAGAGGTGCATAAAGAGGGAAGAGAGGTATAGAAAGAGGGAAGAAGGGTACAGAAAGAGGCAAGAGGGTTGCAGAAAGAAGCAACAGAAGTACAGAAAGAAGCAAGAGAAGTACAGAAAGAAGCAAAAGAAGCAACAGAGGTGCAGAAAGAGGCAAGAGGGGTGCAGAAAGAGGGAAGACGAGTGCAGAAAGAAACAACAGGGGTACAGAAAGAAGCAAGACAGGTGCAGAAAGAAGCATGGGAAGTGCAGAATGAAGCAACAGGGGTGCAGAAAGAGGCAAGAGAAGTGCAGAAAGAAGCAACAGATGTGCAGAAAGAAGCAACAGATGTGCAGAAAGAAGCAACAGATGTGCAGAAGGAGGCAAGAGAATGGCAGAAAGAGGCAAGAGAGTTGCAGAAACAGTCAAAAGAGATCCAGAAAGAGGGAACAGGGGTGCAGAAATTTGCAAGAGAGGTGCAGAAAGAAGCAAGAGCAATGCAAAAGAACCAACAGAGGTGCAAAAAGAGGCAAGTGAGGTACAGAAGGAGGCAAGAGAACTGCAGAAAGAGGCAAGAGTTGCAGAAACAGGCAAAAGGGGTGCAGAAGGAGGGAAAAGAGTTGTAGAAAAAGGGAAGAGGGGTACAGAAAAAGGCAAGAGGGATGCAGAAATTTGGAACAGAGGTGCAGAATGAAGCAAGAGTAGTGCAGAAAGAACCAACAGAGGTGCAGAAAGAGGCAAGAGGGGTACAGAAAGAGGCAAGTGATGTGCAGAACGAAGCAAAAGAGGTGCAGAAAGAACCAACAGAGGTGCAAAAAGAGGCAAGAGGGGTGCAGAAAGGGTTAGGAGAGGTACAAAAAGAGGTAAGAGAGATACAGAAAGAGGCAACAGAGGTGCACAACGAGGCAAGAGGGGTGCAGAAAGAGGCAAGAGAACTGCAGAAAGAAACAGAGGTGCAGAAAGAGGCAAGAGAAGTGTAGAAAGAGGCAAGAGAGGTGCAGAAAGGCAGGAGGGGTGCAGAAAGAGGGAACAGGGGTGCAGAAAGAGGCGAGAGGGGTACAGGAAGAAGCAAGAGAGGTGCAGAAAGAGGCAAGAGAGGTGCAGAAAGAGGCAAAAGGGGCGCAGAAAGAGGGAAAAGAGTTGTAGAAAGAGGGAAGAGGGGTACAGAAAAAGGCAAGAGGGATGCAGAAATTTGGAACAGAGGTGCAGAAAGAAGCAAGAGTAGTGCAGAAAGAACCAACAGAGGTGCAGAAAGAGGCAAGAGGGGTACAGAAAGAGGCAAGTGATGTGCAGAACGAAGCAAAAGAGGTGCAGAAAGAACCAACAGAGGTTCAAAAAGAGGCAAGAGGGGTGCAGAAAGGGTTAGGAGAGGTACAAAAAGAGGTAAGAGAGATACAGAAAGAGGCAACAGAGGTGCAGAAAGAAGCAAGAGAAGTGCAGAAAGAAGCAACAGAGGTGCACAACGAGGCAAGAGGGGTGCAGAAAGAGGCAAGAGAACTGCAGAAAGAGGGAAGAGAGGTATAGAAAGAGGGAAGAAGGGTACAGAAAGAGGCAAGAGGGTTGCAGAAAGAAGCAAAAGAAGCAACAGAGGTGCAGAAAGAGGCAAGAGGGGTGCAGAAAAAGGAAAAGTGCAAAAAAGAAGCAACAGAGGTGCAGGAAGCAAGAGAAGTGCAGAAAGAGGCAAGTGAGATGCAGAAAGAGGCAAGAGAGGTGCAGAAAGAGGGAAGACGAGTGCAGAAAGAAACAACAGGGGTACAGAAAGAAGCAAGACAGGTGCAGAAAGAAGCATGGGAAGTGCAGAATGAAGCAACAGGGGTGCAGAAAGAAGCAACAGATGTGCAGAAAGAAGCAACAGATGTGCAGAAAGAAGCAACAGATGTGCAGAAGGAGGCAAGAGAATGGCAGAAAGAGGCAAGAGAGTTGCAGAAACAGTCAAAAGAGATCCAGAAAGAGGGAACAGGGGTGCAGACAGAGGCAAGAGGGGTGCAGAAAGAAGCAAGGGAGGTGCAGAAAGAGGCAAGAGAGGTGCAGAAAGAGGCAAGAGAGGTGCAGAAAGTAGAAGAGATGAGCAGGAAGAGGAAAAAAGTGCAGAAAAAAAAGAAAGTTGCAGAAAGAAGCAACAGAAATGCAGTAAGTGGCAAGAGAGGCGCAGAAAGGAGCAAGAGTGGTTTGCACACAATTAGTACCAATTTAACACCCACATTTAGCAATAAGTAACAGGTGACCATTCTAGGTTTGCAAAGGGCCTTCCACCACGCTGTAACACTTGTCGCTGCATTTTTGGTAATGTTTGAGCCGTTTGAGCTAGAAACAAGGCTTTATTTGTTCAAATCTGCAGATTAGGCAGCAGATGATGGATTATGTGGCAAATGCTGAAAATGTATAATTGTGCAAAAGTCGGTGCAGTCAAACAGTCGCATAATTCCAGTGGCCCTGCTCATACCTCTAACTAGGTCCAGAAGTGCTCCTCAGTGATTCCTTCTTTTTTTGTCTCATAGAGTTCATAACTTAGCTTCTATGGAAACGAGGAAGACTAAACCTGAGGTTACCAGTCCACAACACAGACTACTATACCACATAATTACTCTCCATAACACATAATCCCACTCTACATAATTCCTATACACTAAATACCACATACGTTCTATCCACATAATTTCACTGCACAACATACCACATAATTCCACTACACACAAAGTACATCCACTCCAAAAAACATTAGTAAAAAACTTTTAGATTTACAACGCCAATAGCTCTAACTCTTGCAAATGCGAGACCTATTACATTACAAATGCTTCTTTAACTGGTAGTCATGTTTGCAGAGTGGTGGAGAAAGGGAGCTGGGCCTCCAACCAGCGCTCAGGAATTCCACTGCGTAGGATTTACAGGAGGTACCAGGAGGGCTTCTAGGCCCCCAAAGTCCCTCAGGAGTAAAGTGGACTTCATCCCCCAACCAGTACTGTGCTAGGAGGCGCATTTGCAGGGT
This sequence comes from Calotriton arnoldi, assembly GCA_963921515.1. NCBI lineage: Eukaryota > Metazoa > Chordata > Amphibia > Caudata > Salamandridae > Calotriton > Calotriton arnoldi. The sequence goes on along the minus strand of CAWUFW010019710.1, from coordinate 89,599 downwards.
GGTGGAGAAAGGGGGGGTGTGGCCTCCGAAGACCTCTTAGCAATCCCACTGTGTGGGACGTAGTGGAGGTAACAGATGAGGTAGATGGCCCCCAAAGTTGTCCTTGGGGGCCAACTACCCCTCCTATTACCTCCAATAAGTCCCACACAGCAGCATTGCTAAGTTCTCATAGCAGGCCACGCCCCCTTTCCCCACCACTCTGCAAACATGCTCCCTGGCGTGCTCTTGCATGGGGATTAAAGTCCACATCACTGCTGGGGGTCCTTAGGGGCCAACTAGCCTACCTGTTACCTCCAGTAAGCCACACACAGTGGGATTGCTGAGAGGTGGACACAGGCCATGCCCCCTTTGTCCACCACTCTGCAAACGAGCCTCCTGGCACGCTCTTGGTTGGGGGGTGAAGTCCCCTTGCCTCCTGAGGGTCCCTGGGGACCAACTAGCCCTCCTGTTACCTCCAGTAAGCCCCATACTGCTGTATTGCTGAGTGCTCAAAGGCCACGCCCCCTTTTTACACCACTCTGCAAACGCGACTCCTGGCGCACTGCTGCTCGGGGATGAAGTCCCACTTTAGTCCTGAGGTCCTCAGGACACAAGAGGACCTCATCGCCCCACCAGCAATTGACCACCTCTCAGCAATCCCACTGTGTGGGGCTTACTGGAGGTACCTGGTGGGCTAGTTGTCCCCTAAGGACCCATAAGATGCTAGGGGACTTCATCCTCCAACCCAAAACGCACCAGGAGGCGCATTTGGAGAGTGCTGCAGGGAGGGGGTGGGGCCTCCGGCAAGATGCGGGCTTCCATTTTCTTTTTCTTTTGTTAGAAGGGGGGCTGTGTGGCCCCCCTTCTCTTAACATTTTTTGGGCCCTGGGGACCCCACCCCCCAGGGCCTGAGCATCTTTTTATTAAAAACAAAAACGGGAAGGGGGCCGCGTGGCCACCCTTCCATGGGCCACTATTGGCCCCGGGGACCCCATCCCCCGGGGCCTGGCCGTGTTTTTAAAATTTATTTTTGCCGGGACGGGGGCAGCATGGCCATCCTCCCTTGGGCCATTTCTGGCCGTGGGGACCCCATCCCCCAGGGCCTGTTTTCGTTTTTTAAATTTTTGCTGGGAGGGGGGCCACGTGGCCCTCCTCCCCTGGGCCACTTCTGGCCTCGGGGACCCCATCCCCAGGGGCCTGGACAGCCTGGAATTTTTTGTGGAGGGGGCTGCGTGGCTCCCCTCCTAAGGCCAATTATGGCCCCGGGGACCCCATCCCCTGGGGCCGGCCTTCCATTTTTTTTCCAATAAAAAATAAATTAAAGGGGAGGGGGGCCGTGGCCCCCCTCCTGGGCCACTTCTGGCCCCAGGGACCCCATCCCCTGGGGCCGGCCCTCAAGTTGGGGACAGTGGGGGGAGCCCCAATGCCCCCAGGGTCCCTGCCGGCTCCCCACCTACTGCGGGAGCTGGCATTGCTTTTGGACAAGGGGAGCTGCTAACATGCTTCGTTGAAGCACGAGCAGGTTTCCTGCTCTCGCTTCAATGAAGCAAAGCAGTGTTTGCTATGGCAGGGCGGGAGCCGTGCTCCCGCCCTGCCATAGCAAACGGTAATGTCCCAGGGGTGGGCACCCCGGGACATTGCAGGAGCTGGCTCCAGGGCCATCTAGGGCTCCAGGAGGGGGGCAGCGTGGCCCCCCTCCCAACTTGGAGCTTGGGGGGGCCCGCGAAGCCCCCCCCTATTAATCAAAAAGCCCCGGGGAGGCGGTGGTCCCCGGGTCTAGGGGGGGGCCCGCGAGGCCCCCTCTTCATTAAAGAAGAAAGCCCCGGGGTGGTGGTGGTCCCCGGGGCTTGGGGGGCCCCATGAGGCCCCCCATTAATTAAAAAGCCTTGGGGAGGTGGTGGTCCCGGGGCAGTGTGGGGGGGGTTGGAGCCCCCCACGCATTTTTTATTCAAGCCCCGGGGAGGTGGCGGTCCCCGGGGCTGTGGGGGTGCCACATGCCCCCGAAAATAATTAACTAAGCCCCGGGGAACTGGCAGTCCCTGGGGCTGCGGGGGCCCCACGGGCCCCGCTACAAAATTGCATATTGCCCCAGGGACCTGGCCCACCCGGGGCTTATAGAAAACGAAGCGCGGGAGACTGAGCTTCATTTTTTATTTATTTTTTCACGGCCGGATTCGCACACCCAGCGCAAATCTGTCCGATTTTTTTTTTTTTTTTTTAAAAATGCTTTTCTTGGCCCTGGGGGTCCTTGTGGGTCCCCCTGAGCAGGCCTAGGGGGTCAGGGTGTTTCTACCCTGCCCCCTTTTCTTGTTTTTTATCATTTTTTTAACTGTCTTCTTGTGACTCGTTACCGAGTCACAAGATGACTGCCAACACATTCTGGTTTAGAGTGTTGGCAGCCAATCAGAATGAAGCTCGTGCTCGGGAGGGTTCGCAAATCATCCATGGCACTCAGATATTGATATTTTTATTTTTTGAATTTCTCAGGAACTACTGAACGGATTTACACCATTTAAAAAAAAAAGAGTGCTTTCTGAACCAAGAGCTACCTTTTTGCCAAATTCGGTGTAATTCCGTTCAGCAGTTCAGGCTGTAGCTTGTCCAAAAAGCCTATGGAAATTAACATGGGGAAAACGCGCTTTGGGACCCCCCTTTTTCTCGGCCCCCGCCTGACGAATCACCCCCAAACTTTGAAGACAGGAGCTGACCTGAGCTGGTCATTAGTTTTGAAAATTTCGCGAAGATTTGTCAAACGGCGCCAAAGATATTGGCAAAAGAAAAAATGCTTTTTGAATAGAAACAAGGTCCTAACTATAACTACCTACTGGCGACCGCCAGTAGGTAATATGTGTGTGTATATATATATATATTCACTGAAAAAAACATAGGTTTCAGGGACGTTATAGTTAGAAATTAGCATTTAAAAAACATTTGAAATTCACTTAAAAAACCATAGGTTTCAGGGACGTTATAGTTAAATATTAGCATTTAGAAAACCTTAGAAATTCACTGAAAAAAACACTGGTTTCAGGGACGTTCTAGTTAGTTGGACATTTCACTCGTACAAAACCAGAGAAATTCGGCTGTTATAGTTAGTTGACCTAACTATAACTTGCGCCACCGCAATGCACTGCTGATGACGTCACATATTACATCAGTCAAGACATGGTCAGTGACATCACTGATGACATCTCAAATGACATCACTGATTACATCATCCAGTGACTGTGTTTCTGTAAGGTTTAAATATGTTTTATATATATATATATAGGCCAAGGTGTATTAAAGAATGAGTGGGTGTATGACTGTCTGACTGGATGATTTAGTTGGTGCGTGACTGACGGTATAAGTGAGTGATTAATCGTATCTTACTGAATGCATGGGTTAGTGACTAAACTGTGTGAATGTCTGTATCAGTCTGTCAGTTGGTGTGTAAGCAGCTGCATGGGTTGGGGAGTAGCTACATGAGTGTCTATGGGTTATTGATTGGTTGTCTGACTATCTGTATGGGTGCCTGAGTGTCTGTGTGGGTGGGAGGGGGTTGTGTGACTCTGTGCATAGATGTGTGAGTGGGTGATTCACTGGGTGTATGGGTTCAAGAGTACATCTGTGAAGGGCTGTATGGGTGGGTGAGTGTGTGTATTGGTGTGTTGGTGAGTGAATGGATGTCTCAGTGGAACATGTGTGAGTAACTACATATGTGAAAGGCACAATGAGTCTTACTCAATGCATGGGTTAGTGACTAAACTGTGTGAATGTCTGTATCAGTCTGTCTGTTGTTGTATAAGCTGCTGCATGGGTTGGTCAGTAGCTACATGAGTGTCTATATGGGTTATCAATTGGTTGCCTGAGTATTTGTATGGGTGCCTGAGTGTGTGTGTGGGTGGGTGGGAGGTGTGTGACTCTGTGCATAGATGTTTGAGTGGTTGTTTCACTTGGTGTAAGGGTTCAAGAGTGCATGTGGAAACAGCTGTATGGGTGGGTGAGTGTGTGTATGGGTGTGTTGGTGAGTGAATGGATGTCTCAGTGGTATATGTCCAAGTAACTACATATGTAAAAGGCAGTGTATGTGAGTGTTGGAGTATATAAATGACTATATGTGAGTGAGCGATTGTGAGAGTGGCTGTATGGATGAGTGTGTGCTTGTGTCAGTGATTGTAGAAAAGAGTAAGTATGTGTTAGTATCTGTATGAATAAGTGAGGTGTGTGTGTGTATAACTGTATAGGTGAGTAAATGGGAGTGTGATTGATTCTTTGCATGACTGACTAGGTGTGTGAGTAACTCTATGGATGAGTGGTAGTGTGTGAGTGTCTATATAGGTATATGAGTGCATATGATAGTGCTGTATTGATGAGTGACTGCATGTATGAGTGACTGTATGGGTGAATGAGTGGATGTGTGTAGAGACCTAGGAATCAGTGAGTGGGTATATAGTAACTGGTATTGGTGTGTCTATGGTTTCGAAAATGGTAGTCTGTATTTTAGAGTGGGTGTATCAAAGGTTATATTAGGGTGCGAGGAGGTGCATCAGATTATCATGTGGATGATGTCATCAGTGATGTCACTGACCATGTCATGACTGATGTAATATGTGACGTCATCAGCAGTGCATTGCGGGGTCGCGAGTTATAGTTAGCTCAACTAACTATAACGGCTGAATTTCTCTGGTTTTGTACGAGTGAAATGTCCGAACTAACTATAACGTCCCTGAAACCTGTGGTTTTTTCAGTGAATTTCTAAGGTTTTTTAAATGCTAATTTTTAACTATAACGTCCCTGAAACCTATGGTTTTTTCAGTGAATTTCAAATGTTTTTAAAATGCTAATTTCTAACTATAACGTCCCTGAAACCTATGATTTTTTCAGTGAATTTCAAAGGTTTTTCAAATGCTAATTTCTAACTATGCCTACAGAGGTAGGACGTGCAGAAAGATGAAGAAAGGCACAGAAAGAAGCAAGAGAAATGCAGAAAGAGGCAACAGAAGTCCAGAAAGAGGAATAAAGGTGCAGAAAGAAGCAAGAAATATGCAGAAAGAACCAAAAGAGGTGCAGAAAGAGGCCTTGTTGCAAAGTCATCCTGTGCCTCCAACTTTTTGCCGACTGGTACTGGTGGTAACTGACTTTGACTAACCAGGCCCGGAGCCAGTGCTATGCTGAAATACACTTAGAATACAGTGAAAACACCTACGTACACTAGGGTACATTATGGGTTGGGGTACCCCTGTGATTGGCATGACCTCCCCTGTAAGGCCCTAGTACATAATAGGGCAGGGGGATTAAAACTACCTCTAAGTCAGAGGTGCAGAAAGAGGCAAGAGTGGTGCAGAAAGAAGAAAGAGGGATGCAGAAAGAGGCAAGAGGGGTGCAGAAAGAAGCAAGTGAGGTGCAGAAACAGGCAAGAGAAGTGCAGAAACAGGCAAGAGCGGTGCAGAAACAGGCAAGAGAAGTGCAGAGAGGCAAGAGAATTACTGAAAGAAGCAACAAAGGTGCAGAAAGAGGCAAGTAAGATGCAGAAAGAGGCAAGAGAGGTGCAGAAAGAGGGAAGACAAGTGCAGAAAGAGACCACAAAGATGCAGAAAAAAGCAAGACAGGTGCAGAAAGAAGCATGGGAAGTGCAGAATGAAGCAACAGGGGTGCAAAAAGAGGCAAGAGAAGTGCAGAAAGAAGCAACAGAGGTGCAGAAGGAGGCAAGAGAACTGCAGAAAAAGGCAAGAGAGTTGCAGAAACAGGCAAGAGAGGTGCAGAAAAAGGGAACGGGTGCAGAAAGAAGCAAGAGATGTGCAGAAAGAAGCAACAGAGGTACAAAAAGAGGCAACAGTTGCAGAAAGAGAAAAGAGGGGTGTAGAAAGAGGCAAGAGGGGTGTAGAAAGAGGCAAGAGGGCTGCAGAAAGAAGCAAGTGAGGTGCAGAAAGAAGCAAGTGAGGTGCAGAACGACGCAAGAGAGGTGCAGAAACAAGCAAGAGAAGTGCAGAAAGAGGCAAGAGAATTGCTGAAAGAAGCAATAGAGGTGTGGAAAGAAGCAAGAGAAGTGCAGAAAGAGGCAAGTGAGGTGCAGAAAGAGGCAAGTGAGGTGCAGAAAGAGGCCAGAGAAGTGCAGAAAGAAGCAACAGAGGTACAGAAAGAAGCAACAGAGGTACAGAAAGAGGCAAGAGTGGTGCAGAAAGAGGCAAGAGAAGTGCAGAAAGAAGCAACAGAGGTGCAGAAAGAGGCAAGAGGCATGCAGAAAGAGGGAAGAGGGATGCAGAAAGAGGCACAAGGGATGCAAAAAGAAGCGAGAGGTGCAGAAAGAAGCAACAGAGATGCAAAAAGGGGGAAGTGGGGTGGAGAAAGAGGCAAGAGGGATTCAGAAAGAAACAAGAGAGGTGTGGAAAGAAACAAAAGAAGTGCAGAAAGAAGGAACAGAGGTGCAGAAAGAGGCAAGGGCGGTGCTGAAAGAAGCAAGAGGGGTGTGAAAGACACGAGGGGTGCAGAATGAAGCAAGAGGGATGCAGAAAGAAGCAAGAGAGGTGCAGAAAGAAGCAAGAGAGGTGCAGAAAGAAGCAAAAGAAGTGCAGAAAGAGGGAAGAGGGGTGCAGAAAGAGGCACGAGAGGTGCAGAAAGAAGCAAGAAAGGTACAGAAAGAAAGAAAAGAAGTGCAGAAAGAAGCAACAGAGGTGCAGAAAGAGACAAGAGGGGAGCAGAAAGAGGGAAGAGGAGTGCAGAAAGGCAGAAGGGTTGCAGAAAGGAGGGACAGAGGTGCAAAAAGAGGCAAGAGAAGTGCAGAAAGAAGCAACAGATGCAGAAAGGGGGAGAAGGGGTGGAGAAAGAGGCAAGAGGGGTGCAGAAAGAATCAAGAGAGGTGCAGAAAGAAACAAAAGAAGTGTCGAAAGATGCAACAGAGGTACAGAAAGAGGCAAGAGGAGTGCAGAAAGAGGGAATAGGGGTACAGAAAGAGGCACGAGGGATGCAGAAAGAAGCAAGAGGTGCAGGAAGAAGCAAGAGAAGTGCACAAAGAAGCAACCGATGCAGAAAGGGGGAAGTGGGCAGGAGAAAGAGGCAAGAGGGATACAGAAAGAAGCAAGTGAGTTGCAGAAAGAAACAAAAGAAATGCAGAAAGAAGGAACAAAGGTGCAGAAGCAGACAAGAGGGGAGCAGAAAGAGGGAAAAGGGATGCAGAAAGAGGCACAAGGGTTACAGAAAGAAGGGACAGAGGTGCAGAAAGAAGCAAGAGAAGTGCAGAAAGAAGCAACAGAGGTGCAGAAAGAGGGATGAGGGGTGGAAAAAGAGGCAAGAGAAGTGCAGAAAGAAGCAACAGATGCAAAAAGGGGGAACAGGGGTGGAGAAAGTGGTGAGAGGGGTGCAGAAAGAAGCAAGAGGGGTGCAGAAAGAAACCAAAGAAGAACAGAAAGAAGGATCATGGGTGCAGAAAGAGGCAAGAGGGGTGCAGAAAGAGGGAATAGGGGTGCAGAAAGAACCACAAGTGGTGCAGAAAGAAGCAAGAGAGGTGCAGAAAGAAGCAAAGAGGTACAGAAAGAGGGAAGAGGGGTGGAAAAAGACGAGAGGTGCAGACAGAGGGAAGATGGATGGAGAAAGAGGCAAGAGGGGTGCATAAAGAAGGAACAGAGGTGCAGAAAGAGGCAGGAGGAGTGCAGAAAGAAGCAAGATGGGTGCAGAAAGAGGCAAGAGAGGTGCAGAAAGAAGGAAGAAGGGTGCAGAAAGAGGCATGAGGGGTGCAGAAAGAAGCAAGACGGGTGCAGAAAGAAGCAACACAAATACAGAAAGAGGCAAGAGAGGCGCAGAAAGAAGCAAGAGTGTCTTGCACACCATTAGTAGGAACACCCACATTTAGCAATAAGTAACAGGTGACCATTCTAGGTTTACAAAGGACCTTCCACCATGCTGTAACACTTGTCGCTGCATTTTTGGTAACGTTTGAGCCGTTTGAGCAAGAAACAAGGCTTTTTTTGTTCAAATCTGCAGATTAGGCAGCAGATGATGAATTATGTGGCAAATGTATAATTGTGCGAAAGTTGGTGCAGCCAAACAGTCACATAATTCCAGTGGCCCTGCTCATACCTCTGACTAGGTCCAGAAGTTCTCCTCAGTGATTCCTTCTTTTTTTTGTCTCATTGAGTTCATAGTTTAGCTTCTATGGAAACTAGGAAGACTAAACCTGAGGTTACCACTCCACAACACAGACTACCATACCACATAATTACTCTCCGTAACACATAATCCCACTCTACATAATTCCTATACACTAAATACCACTTACTTTCTATCCACATAATTTCACTGCACAACATACCACATAATTCCACTACACACAACCTACATCTACTCCACTCCAAGAAACATTAATAAAACACTTTTAGATTTACAAGGCTAATAGCTCTAACTCTTGCACATGCGAGACCTATTACATTATAAATGCTTCTTTAACTGTAAGTCGTGTTTGCAGAGTGGTGGAGAAAGGGGGCTGGGCCTCCAACCAGCGCTCAGGAATTCCACTGCGTAGGACTTACAGGAGGTACCAGGAGGGCTACTTGGCCACAAAAGTCCCTCAGGAGTAAAGTGGACTTCATCCCCCAACCAGTACTGTGCCAGGAGTCGCATTTGCAGAGTGGTGGAGAAAGGTGAGCGTGGCCTCCGAAGAGCTGTCAGCAATCCCACTGTGTGGGACTAAGTGGAGGTAACAGGAGAGGTAGTCGGCCCCCAAGGTAAACCTTGGGGGCCAACTACCCCTCCTATTACCTCCAGTAAGTCTCACACAGCAGGATTGCTAAGTTCTCATAGCAGGCCTTGTCCCCTTTCCCCACCACTCTGCAAATGCACTTCCTGGCATGCTCTTGGATGAGGATTAAAGTCCCCTTCGCTGCTGGGGGTCCTTAGGGGCCAACTAGCCTACCTGATACCTCCAGTATGCCCCAGATAGTGGGATTGCTGAAAGGTGGACACAGGCCACGCCCCCTTTCACCACCACTCTGCAAACGTGCCTCCTGGCGCGTTCTGGGTTGGGGGATTAAGTCCCCTTGAATCCTGAGGATCCCTAGGGGCCAACTAGCCCACTAGGTACCTCCAGTAAGCCCCACACAGCTGTATTACTGAGAGTGGTCTGAGGCCACGTCCCCTTTTTACCCCACTCTGCAAACGCACTGCCTGGCGCACTGCTGCTCGGGGGATAAAGTCCACTTGTGTCCTGAGGTCCTCAGGACACGAGGGGACCTCATCACCCCACCAGCAGCGCGCCAAGAGGCGCGCTTGCAGAGTGGTGTAAAAAGGGGCATGGCCTCGTACCAACTCTCAGCAATCCCACTGTGTGGGGCTTACTGGAGGCTCCTGGTGGCCTAGTTGGCCCCCAGGGACCCTCGCTAGCAATGGGGACTTAATCCCCCAATGCAGAGCGCACCAGGAGGCGCGTTTGCAGAGTTGTGCAGGGAGGGGGCGGGGCCTCTGGCGAGTTGCCGGTTTCTTTTTAATTTTTTTTATTTTATGGGAGGGGGACTGCGTGGCCCCCTTCCCTGGGCCACTTTTGGCACCGGGAACTCCATCCCCTGGGGCATACCTAGCCTTTTTTTTTATTTTGGAGGGGGCCTGTGTGGCCTCCCTCCTGAGGCCAATTTGGGCCCCGGGGACCCCATCCCCCGGGGCCGGCCTTTTTTTTTTTTTTTATTAAATTAAAAAAGAGAGGGAGGCAGCGTGGCCCCTCTCCCGGGCCATTTTTGGCCCCGGGGACCCCATTCCCCGGGGCTTGACCATTGCTTTTTAAAAAAAATAAATAAAGGGAGGAGGGCCAAGCGGCCCCCCTCCTGGGCCATTTTCAGCCCCGGGCACCCCATCCCCCGGTGCTTGGCCATTCTTTTTTTTTTTTTATTAACTGAGGGGGCTGAGTGGCCCCCCTCCTGGGCCACTTCTGGCCCCGGTGACCCTATCCCCCAGGGCCGGCCCTCAAGTTGGGGACCATGGGGGGAGCCCCAATGCCCCCAGGGTCCCTGCCGGCTCCCCACCTTCTGCAGGAGCCGGCATTGCTTTTGGGCAAGGGGAGATGCTAACATGGTGGTCCCTTTGCCCAAAGCAATTCTGCTCTCGTTTCAATGAAGCAAAGCAGAGTTTGCTATGACAGGGCGGGAGCCGTGCTCCCGCCCTGCCATAGCAAACAGCAATGTCCCGGGTGTGGGCACCCCGGGACATTGCCAGAGCCGGCCCTGGGGGTGGCAGTCCCCAGGGCCATCAAGGGCTCCAGGAGGGGGGCCGCGTGGCCCCCCTCCCAACTACTTTAAGCCCCGGGGAGGTGGTGGTCCCCGGGGCCCAGGGGTCCACATCGGACCCCTGCATTTCAATAAAGAGTGTCCCGGGGAGGTGGTCCCCGGGGCTGTGGAGGGCCACGCGGCCTCCCGCATTTAAATCATGTAACCCCAGGGAGGTGGTGGTCCCCGGGGCTTGGGGGGGCCCGTGAGGCCCCCCGTCCAAAAAGCAAATGCCCCGGGATAGCATAGGGGGACAGGAGCCCCCCCACGCATTTTTTACAAAAAGCCCTGGGGAGCTGGCGGTCCCCAGGGCTGCAGGGGCCCCCGCTAATTATTTTGGCAATGCCTCCGGGACCTCGCCCACCCAGGGGCTTCTAGATAACGAAGCGCGATAGCCCGCGCTTCGTTTTTTTTCCCGCCGGATTCGCGCACCCAGCGTGAATTCGGCCGATTTTTCTTTTTTTTTTTAATGCTTTTTTTGGCCCTGGGGGTCCTTGTGGGGGTCAGGGTGTTTGTACCTTGCCCCCTTTTCTTGTTTTTTAATGTTTTTCACCCTTTTTCTTGTGACTCGATTACCGAGTCACAAGATGGCTGCCAACACATTCTGGTTTAGAGTGTTGGCAGCCAATCAGAGTGAAGCTCGTGCCCGGGAGGGTTCGCGAATCCTCCTCGGTGCTCAGATATCGATATTTTTATTTTTTGAATTTCTTACCAACTACTGAATGGATTTACACCATTTAAAAAAAAAAGCACGCTTTCTATACCAAGACCTACCTTTTTGCCAAATTTGGTGTAATTCCGTTCAGCAGTTCGGGCTGTAGCTTTGTCTAAAGTTTCCTATGTAAATTAACATGGAGAATACGCGTTTAGGGACCCCCCTTTTTTCTCGGCCCCCGCTTGACGAATCACCCCGAAACCTTCAAGACAGGAGCTGACTGGAGCACCCCATTAGTTTTGAAAATTTCACAAAGATTCGTCAACCGACGCCAAAGATATTGGCAAATCAAAAAACGCTTTTCATATGGAAACTAGGTCCTAACTATAACTACCTACTGGCGACCGCCAGCAGGTAATATATATATTATACGGAAATATTGATCATAAACATCTATGCAAGGGGTCTCACTGGGGGAAGACAATGAAGTACAGTTAGTTGCTTAGAAGATTTTCTGGGTGGAGTGGCAGGCACCCCCAAAATAGTGATAGCGGGGGACTTTAATAACACTTTCGAACCTCTTGGTAGAGAGGACTCGAAACTGACAGATGAAGAGGATGCACTTTGGAGTGTCCCTTGCCTAGAGATTCCCCCCCATCAAGAGATGGTCTGAGGCTGCCCTCCAACTTAAGGCATTGTGGATGGAGGGTGGGCTTAGAGCAGTCAATGGTCGCTCACCCTCCGATAAGCATGGAGCCAACACCTTTAATAATGGGGTGAGCGCAAGTTGGATCAATTTACATACTTTTAAACTTAGATTACTGGTCCGATTTTTGTGATATGGAGGTCATGGAGCAAGTGGAAAGTGACCATAATCCTCTTTCTTTAAAAATGGAAATTAAGGGTACTCTACAGCCATCTAATCCACCTTTGCTTCCCTCTACTAGCGAAGTTCAGCTTTGCAGCAGTATGAGGAGGGTAAAATGGGACACTGTAGTGTCTAGTGAAACTACACTCACTGACATAAGGACAGCAGTCTCTGAGACCCTGGTAGAGCTACGTGAAACTACACTACAGTCTGAAATAAATGATAGAATAACAAAGCTGCACGAGGGTCTGTTCAGTAAAATAAGTACCTTCTTTTTAAAACCAGCTAGTAGTTTAATTAAGCGAAAAAGTAAAGACACTAGTTGGTACAATAAGGACTGTAGGGTAGCCTACAAATCATTGGCTGCTGCCATTAAGATGAATGACTACACTGCAGTCAAGCGTACTGTGCATGAATATAAAATTGTGCTAAACAAAGCAAAAAAGGACTGGGACGAACAGAGGTGGGCAGATCTCTACCAGGCGAGCAAGGATAGTAACTCCCAGTCTTTCTGGCATCAGGTAAAATGGGGAGAGGGGGGCAAGCTCCTGCGCCCCATTATCACGTAGGCCCAGAGGAGTGGGTTTCCCACTACGCAACGCAATTTGCCTTGGAGACAAGGGGCGAAATCGAGGATGTCCTTACCACCTCGCTTTCTGGTACAGCACTGGTATTTGATATCAGGGAAGTTGAAATAGCTCTGAGTTTAGTTGCTAACGGCAGAGCACCAGGTCCTGACGGCGTACCGGCCGATCTGTTTAAGAAAGACAAAGTAATCTGGCAACAATACATACTCCTGTTAGTGAATGCCATAGCTAGCGGGGCAGCCATCCCAGTCTCATGGAAGGGGGCAGAGATTCTGCCAATATTTAAAAAAGGAGACCGTTCGTGCCCAGGCAACTACAGACCCATCTGTCTTATAGATGCCATCCAAAAAATTATGGGCAGGATGGTACTTAACAGGATCCAAGAGTGGATTGATGACAAAAATATATTAACTCCATTACAGGCAGGATTTCGTACAAATGTAAGTACAATAGACCAGGTATTTCGGTTTGTTTTGATCTATTGGCGGGTTGTCGTGCTGGCTGGCGGTACGATTTATGCAGCATTTGTGGATTTAAAATCCGCCTTTGATCTGGTCTCGCGGAGTAAACTTTGGAGGGTATGTAAAGATCTAGGTATGCCTGCAGAAGTGCTATTTGTTGTAGAGCAATTACATATAGGAAACTTTGCCCAAGTACGCTGGAGCACCCAGGGTAATAAAACCGACCCATTCCCTGTATCTAAAGGGGTCTGTCAAGGGTGCGTCCTGGCGCGACCCTATTTTCATTATTTATTAATGGGGTCGTAGACTATTTTTCTGCATTTCCTACAGACGCACCATCTCTCGCAGGTGTTAAAATTCCGATACTTATGTTTGCAGATGATACTCTGATCATTTCTAAGACCCAGAGTGGTTTGCAGAGGGCCTTATTAAGATTTGAGGAGTTTTGTAAAGATCGTGGGTTGGTGATAAATGCTGATAAAACAAAGTTTATGGTCTTGCACAAGCACAGAGCTATTAAGGGCAGCGTGTTTCTTAATGGCGAATTATTAGAGCAGACTGATGTTTTTAATTATCTGAGGATCACGTTGGGGAATAGACTCAACGGGAAACCCCAGATAAACACCTTGGCCCTAAAGCATAGCCATCTAGCTGGTGCTTTGCTGAAGGAATTTAAGACCTCATATACCCAACCCATGTACCCTCTACTTAAGATATACAACACCAAAGTATTGGCTTCCGTTACTTATGGTGCAGAACTCTGGGGTTTTAGTGACATGAAGCCATTAGTCCTAGCCCAAAATAAATTTGTGAGAAGTGTCATTGGCTTGCCTCAGAGCACTCCTTTAAAACCAGTCTTTTACGACCTAGGCTGCAGCAGACTGGAAGAGGCTGCTAAGTTCCGTCCAATAGCGTACTGGCGGAGACTATGGACTACACCAGAGTTGCATCAGTACGCAACAGCTCCCAAAGATGTTTGGGTCTTAGACACCTCAAGTAAGATCAAGTGGCTGCTAAACATAAAAAACACATTGGTTAGCATGGGTCTGCGACACTTGTGGGATGAGCCAGAGAGCCAGCATTTGCCCCCAAAGAATGAGATGAAAAGATTATACTGGTCTATGGTGACAAGAAATAACATAACTACCTCAGAGCCCTCGTCACTGACGGGTACATTTTTAGAATTTAAGTACTGTCCCAAATACGAGCAATATTGGGATGCCATCACTAAACCCAGGGATAGACGTCTTTACTTTCAATTCCGGGTAGGCACATTACCCTTAAATGCATTTACATGTAAGTGGCATAGGGACAATGAGAGCATGTGCAAGTTGTGTCTGGAATACGAGGAAACTTACTCTCACATCTTATTTGTTTGTCCGGCATACCAAGCTCCACGTAAAAAATGGTTGCGCCCCTTATGTAAGAACATGGGTGTGAGGAGTAGTGTCATCGCCTTGAGAATACTGTTGACTGACACTGGTATCCCGTGTGTAATAGCGATTGCAAAATTTTTGAGTTGGACATGGTCAATCTGGGAAAGTAAAATGGCAGAAATTGGCATGACCACTACAGCATACCCAAATCAGTGTTTGTAAAGGACTAAATGATGCATTAATGGGTATGTGGGTATTATATAGTAAAATGGTTCTTTTTTCTTTTTTAGCAGGTGGCACTTCTTCCTTACTTAATAATCCCCCCCTTATTTGTGATAAACATTAAATCTTGTTTCTAGTGTATTTGTCACTAGTGTCACATAAGGTTAAGGGCTCTAAGACCATTAGCCATGTTTAGAAATGCTAACTGTATATGAACTCTTAAAGTATTTTATCATATCAATTACAAATTTTTAAGGTCTTTTTAATATGATTGTATTTTTAGATGTATTTGTTATGTTAAGATTCATATTTATTCATGGAGATAAATCGGTCTTTTTTATTGTAAAGTGTCTTTTATGATCTTAATTGATCGAAATAAAGATTGATTGATATATATATATATATATATATACAATCACTGAAAAAACCATAGGTTTCAGACACGTTATAGTTAGAAATTAGCATTTAAAAAACCTTTGAAATTCACTGAAAAAACCATAGGTTTTAGGGACAGTTATAGTTAGTTGGACATTTCACTCGTACAAAACCATAGAAATTCCCCGTTATAGTTAGTTCAGCTAACTATAACTCGCGCCCCGCAATGCACTGCTGATGACGTCACATATTACATCACTCATGACATGGTCAGTGACATCACTGATGACATCTCAAATGACATCACTGATGACATCACTGATGACATCATCCAGTGACTGTGTGTTTCTGTAAAGTTTAAATATGTTTAATATATATAGGGAAAGGCGTATTGAAGAATGAGTGGGTGTATAAGTGTCTGAATGGATGATTTAGTACGTGAGTGACTGACTCTACAAGTGAGTGATTAAATGTATCTTACTGAATGCATGGGTTAGTGACTAAACTGTGTGAATGTCTGTATCTGTCTGTCTGTTGGTTTGTAAGCGGCTGCATGGCTTTCTGAATAGCTACATGAGTGTCTACATGGGTTATTGATTGATTGTCTGAGTATCTGTATGGGTGCCTGAGTGTTTGTGTGGGTGGGGTGTAGGTGACTCTGTGCATAGATGTGTGAGTTGGTGATTCACTGGGTGCATGGTTTCAAGAGTGCATCTGTGATGGACTGTATGGGTGGGTGAGTGTGTGTATGGGTGTGTTAGTGATTGAATGTATATCTCAGTGGTACATGTGTGAGTAACTACATATGTGAAAGGCAGTATATATGTGTGTTGGAGTATATAAATGGCTATAAGTCAGAGTGTGTGATTGTGAGAGTGGCTGTATGGATGAGTGTGTACTTGTATCAGTGATTGTATAAGAGCGTAAGAATGTGCTAGTATTTGTATGAGTAAGTGAGCTGGTGTGTGTATAACTGTATAGGTGAGTAAATGGGTGTGTGATTAAGTTTTTGCATGACTGACTAGGTGTGTGAGTACCTCTATGGATGAGTGGCGGTGTGTCAGTGTTTATATAGGTGTATGAGTGCATATGATAGTCCTGTACTGAGTGACTAAGTATGAGTGACTGTACGGGTGAGTGAGTGGATGTGTGTGTAGACCTAAGAATCAGTGAGTGGGTATGTAGTTTTTGGTGTTGGAGTGTCTATGGTTTTGAGAATGGCAGTCTGTAATTTAGAGTGGGTGTATCAAAAGTTATATTAGGGTGTGAGAAGATGCATGAAATTATCACATGGATGATGTCATCAGTGATGTCATTTGAGATGTCATCAGTGATGTCATCAGTGATGTCACTGACCATGTCATGAGTGATGTAATATGTGACGTCATCAGCAGTGCATTGCGGGCGCGAGTTATAGTTAGCTGAACTAACTATAACGGGGAATTTCTATGGTTTTGTACGAGTGAAATGTCCAACTAACTATAACTGTCCCTAAAACCTATGGTTTTTTCAGTGAATTTCAAAGGTTTTTTAAATGCTAATTTCTAACTATAACGTGTCTGAAACCTATGGTTTTTTCAGTGAATTTCAAAGGTTTTTTAAATGCTCATTTCTAACTATAACGTGCCTGAAACCTATGATTTTTTAAGTGAATTTCAAAGGTTTTTTAAATGCTAGTTTCTAACTATGCCTACAGAGGTAGGACATGTGAAGAAAGAAGAAAAAACGCACAGAAAGAAGCAAAAGATGTGCAGAAAGAACCAACAGAGGAGCAGAAAGAGGCCTTGTTGCAAAATCATCCTGTGCCCACAACTTTTTCAGACGGGTACTGGTGGTAACTGACTCTGACTTATCAGAGCCAGTGCTATGCTAAAAGACACTTAGAATACAGTGAAAACACCTACATACACTAGGGAACACTATGCGTTGGGGTACCCCTGTGATTAGCATGACCTCCTCTGCAAGTCCCTAGTACATAATAGGGCAGGGGGATTAAAACTACCTCTTAAAACGCTGCATAGGGCGCGTTTGCACAGTGGTGAAGGGAGGGGCCTGAGGTGACATGTGTGCAAACGCACCCCGTGGCGCGTTTTAAGTTGCGGGATTAAGTCCCCTTGAATTCTGAGGGTGCCTGGGGCCCAACTAGCCCCCCAGGTACCTACAGTTAGGACCACAGAGCTGAGTTGCAGAGAGGCGTTCCGAGGCCACGCACCTTTTTTCACCTCTCTGCAACGCAACTCTGTTGTGCTTACTGAAGGTACCTGGTGGGCTAGTTGGCCCTCAGGGTCCCTCAGGATTCAAAGGAATTAATTCCCCAACTTAAAACGCACCACAGGGCGTGTTTGCGCACATGTCACCTGAGGCCCCGCCCTCCCTTCACCACTGTGCAAACGCGCCCCGTGGTGCGTTTTAAGTTGGGGGATTAGGTCACCTTGAATCCTGAGGGTCCCTGGGGCCCAACTAGCCCACTAGGTACTTCCAGTAAGCACCACAGGCCTGCGTTGCAACGCCTGTAACAAATTGTGCAGTTGTGTTTAGGTAGTGAAGAGGGTCGTGCTGGGGTAGTGTTTTAGGGTAGTGCAGTGGTGTTTGTGTAGTGTAGGGGGTCATGCTGGGGGTAGATTTAGGGTTTAGGGTAGTGCAGTGGTGTTTGGGTAGTGTAGGGAGTCGTGCTGGGGGAGTGTTTTAGGATTTAGGGTAGTGCAGTGGTGTTTGGGTAGTGTAGGGGGTCGTGCTGGGGGTAGTGTTTTAGGGTTTAGGGTAGTGCAGTGGTGTTTGGGTAGTGTAGGGGGTCGTGCTGGGGTAGTGATTTAGGGTAGTGCAGTGGTGTTTGGGTAGTGTAGGGGGTACTGCTGGGGATAGTGTTTTAGGGTTTAGGGTAGTGCAGTGGTGTTTGGGTAGTGTAGTGGTTCGTGCTGGGGGTAGTTTTTAGGGTTTAGGGTAGTGCAGTGGTGTTTGTGTAGTGTAGGGGGTAGTGTTTTAGGGTTTAGGGTAGTGCAGTGGTGTTTGTGTAGTGTAGGAGGTCGTGTTTTAGGGTTTAGGGTAGTGCAGTGGTCTTTGGGTAGTGTAGGGAGTCATGCGGGGGTAGTGTTTTAGGGTTTAGGGCAGTACAGTGGTGTTCGGGCAGTGTAGGGGGTCGTGCTGGGGCTGGTGTTTCAGGGTTTAGGGCAGTGCAGTGGTGTTTGGGCAGTGTAGGGGGTTGTGCTGGGGCTGGTGTTTCAGGGTTTAGGGCAGTGCAGTGGTGTTCGGGCAGTGTAGGTGGTCGTGCTGGGGCTGGTGTTTCAGGGTTTAGGGCAGTGCAGTAGTGTTCGGGCAGTGTAGGGGGTCGTGCTGGGGCTGGTGTTTCAGGGTTTAGTGCAGTGGTGTTCGGGCAGTGTAGGGGGTCGTGCTGGGGGTGGTGTTTCAGCGTTTAGGGCAGTGCAGTGGTGTTTGGGCAGTGTAGGGGGTGGTGTTTCAGGGTTTAGGGCAGTGGTGTTCAGGCAGTGTAGGGGGTCTTGCTGGGGTTGATGTTTCAGGGTTTAGGGCAGTGCAGTGGTGTTCGGGCAGTGTAGGGGGTCGTGCTGGGGGTGGTGTTTCAGGGTTTAGGGCAGTGCAGTGGTGTTCGAGCAGTGTAGGGGGTCGTGCTGGGGGTGGTGTTTCAGGGTTTAGGGCAGTGCAGTGGTGTTCGGGCAGTGTAGGGTGTCGTGCTGAGGGGTGGTGTTTCAGGGTTTAGGGCAGTGCAGTGGTGTTCGGGCAGTGTAGGGGGTCGTGCAGGGGGTGGTGTTTCAGGGTTTAGGGCAGTGCAGTGGTGTTTGGGCAGTGTAGGGGGTCATGCAGGGGGTGGTGTTTCAGGGTTTAGGGCAGTGCAGTGGTGTTCGGCCAGTGTAAGTGGTCTTGCTGGGGGTGGTGTTTCAGGCTTTAGTGCAGTGGTGTTCGGGCAGTGTAGGGGGTCTTGCTGGGGGTGGTGTTTCAGGGTTTAGGGCAGTGCAGTGGTGTTCGGGCAGTGTAGGGGTCTTGCTGGGGCTGGTGTTTCAGGGTTTAGGGTAGTGCAGTGGTGTTCGGGCAGTGTAGGGGGTCGTGCTGGGGCTGGTGTTTCAGGGTTTAGGGCAGTGCAGTGGTTTTCGGGCAGTGTAGGCGGTCGTGCTGGGGCTGGTGTTTCAGGGTTTAGGGCAGTGCAGTGGTGTTCGGGCAGTGTACGGGGTTGTGCTGGGGCTGGTGTTTCAGGGTTTAGGGCAGTGCAGTGGTGTTCGGGCAGTGTAGGGGGTCGTGCTGGGGGTGGTGTTTCATTGTTTAGGGCAGTGCAGTGGTGTTCGGGCAGTGTAGGGGGTCGTGCTGGGGCTGGTGTTTCATGGTTTAGGGCAGTGCAGTGGTGTTCGGGCAGTGTAGGGGGTCGTGCTGGGGGTGGTGTTTCAGGGTTTAGGGCAGTGCAGTGGTGTTTGGGCAGTGTAGGGGGTCATGCTGGGGGTGGTGTTTCAGGGTTTAGGGCAGTGCAGTGGTGTACGGGCAGTGTAGGGGGTCTTGCTGGGGGTGGTGTTTCAGGGTTTAGGGCAGTGGTGTTCGGGCAGTGTAGGGGGTCTTGCTGGGGGTAGTGTTTCGGGGTTTAGGGCAGTGCAGTGGTGTTCGTGCAGTGTAGGGGGTCGTGCTGGGGGTGGTGTTTCAGGGTTTAGGGCAGTGCAGTAGTGTTCGGGCAGTGTAGGGGATCGTGCAGGGGGTGGTGTTTCAGGGTTTACGGCAGTGCAGTGGTGTTTGGGCAGTGTAGGGGTCGTGCTGGGGGTGGTGTTTCAGGGTTTAGGGCAGTGCAGTGGTGTTCGGGCAGTGTAGGGGGTCGTGCAGGGGGTGGTGTTTCAGGGTTTAGGGCAGTGCAGTGGTGTTCGGGCAGTGTAGGGGTCGTGCTGGGGCTGGTGTTTCAGGGTTTAGGGCAGTGCAGTGGTGTTCGGGCAGTGTAGGGGGTCTTGCTGGGGGTGGTGTTTCAGGGTTTAGGGCAGTGGTGTTCGGGCAGTGTAGGGGGTCTTGCTGGGGGTGATGTTTCAGGGTTTAGGGCAGTGCAGTAGTGTTCGGGCAGTGTAGGGGGTCGTGCAGGGGGTGGTGTTTCAGGGTTTAGGGCAGTGCAGTGGTGTTCGGGCAGTGTAGGGGGTCGTGCTGGGGGTGGTGTTTCAGGGTTTAGGGCAGTGCAGTGGTGTTCGGGCAGTGTAGGGGGTCGTGCTGGGGGTGGTGTTTCAGGGTTTAGGGCAGTGGTGTTCGGGCAGTGTAGGGGTCTTGCTGGGGGTGATGTTTCAGGGTTTAGGGCAGTGCAGTGGTGTTCGGGCAGTGTAGGAGGTCTTGCTGGGGGTAGTGTTTCAGGGTTTAGGGCAGTGCAGTGGTGTTCGGGCAGTGTAGGGGTCATGCTGGGGGTGGTGTTTCAGGGTTTAGGGCAGTGCAGTGGTGTTCGGGCAGTGTAGGGGGTCGTGAAGGGGGTGGTGTTTCAGGGTTTAGGGCAGTGCAGTGGTGTTCGGGCAGTGTAGGGGGTCGTGCTAGGGTATGTGTTTCAGGGTTTAGGGCAGTGCAGTGGTGTTCGGGCAGTGTAGGGGGTCGTGCAGGGGCTGGTGTTTCAGGGTTTAGGGCAGTGCAGTGGTGTTCGGGCAGTGTAGGGGTCATGCTGGGGGTAGTGTTTTAGGGTTTAGGGTAGTGCAGTGGTGCTTGTGTAGTGTAGGGGGTCGTGCTGGGGTTAGTGTTTTAGGGTTTAGGGTAGTGCAGTGGTGTTTGTGTAGTGTAGGGGTCATGTTTTAGGGTAGTGCAGTGGTGTTTGGGTAGTGTAGGGGTCATGCTGGGGGTAGTGTTTTAGGATTTAGGTTAGTGCAGTGGTGTTTGGGTAGTGTAGGGGGTCGTGCTGGGGGTAGTGTTTTAGGGTTTAAGGTAGTGCAGTGGTGTTTGTGTAGTGTAGGGGGTCGTGCTGGGGTAGTGTTTTAGGGTTTAGGGTAGTGCAGTGGTGCTTGTGTAGTGTAGGGGTCGTGCTGGGGGTAGTGTTTTAGGGTTTAGGGTAGTGCAGTGGTGTTTGTGTAGTGTAGGGGGTCATGTTTTAGGGTAGTGCAGTGGTGTTTGGGTAGTGTAGGGGGTCGTGCTGGGGGTAGTGTTTTAGGATTTAGGTTAGTGCAGTGGTGTTGGGGTAGTGTTTTAGGGTTTAGGGTAGTGCAGTGGTGTTTGTGTAGTGTAGGGGTCATGCTGGGGGTAGTGTTTTAGGGTTTAGGATAGTGCAGTGGTGCTTGTGTAGTGTAGGGGTCGTGCTGGGGTAGTGTTTTAGGGTTTAGGGTAGTGCAGTGGTGTTTTTGTAGTGTAGGGGGTCATGTTTTAAGATGCAACGCTCCAATACCTGACCAGTCTGCACTACATAAAACTGCAAAAAAACTAAAAATAAAAAGTGTTTTGCACACTTTTGTCATTGGGCTATATGTGGGCTACATCTGGGTAATATTTGTGCTACATTTGGGCTCTTTTTTCACTGGTGGCCATCTTGGAAGACTTCTTTGTTATGAAGTTTCCTAATTTCCTCATTTACTGCAGTCTCCTCAGTAGGAAATGCTTTCAGTTTTTTACTTTGATTCCATCAAGAAGGCATTCAGATGTGTCACACATTTGCCATAAATTCAGAATGTTATTACTCTAGTTGTTCATTAGATCACTGTAGTAAAGCTACTGCTCACCAAAGAGTTAACTGGAAGTCTACTGCTGGTATTGAATGTGATTGTTTCAGTCTGCATGTCAGAATTTTCTAATGAAATAGAAGAGGATTTGAGATCTCACTTAAAACATGCACTAAATTTTCTTTTTGCAGCACTAACCATAATTTCTATGGCAAAATGAACCCCCTCATTTTGTTCCTTTTTAAATTAAATGTTTTAAGTGTTACCAGTTTATTCCAATCAAGATGGCTTCAGGTGTGCCATACTTTTGTCATAAGTAAGGCTGTTAGCACTCTAGTTGTTCTTTAGAACACTCTGGGAAGCTGCAGTAGAACACAAAGGCATCAACTGACAGGCTGCTCCTGTTGAAATATAACAGGAAGATATTTGAGATCTCACTTAAAACATGTCCTAATTTTTCTTTCTACAGCACTAACCATAATTTCTATGACAAAATGAACCCCATCATTTTGTTCCTTTTTAAATTAAATGTTTTAAGTGTTACCAGTTTATTCCAATCAAGATGGCTTCAGGTGTGCCATACTTTTGTCATAAGTAAGACTGTTAGCGCTCTAGTTGTTCTTTAGAACACTCTGGGAAGCTGCAGTAGAACACAAAGGCATCAACTGACAGGCTGCTCCTGTTGAAATATAACAGGAAGATATTTGAGATCACACTTGAAACATGTCCTAATTTTTCTTTCCAGAGCACTAACACTAATTTCTATGACAAGATGAACCCCATCATTTTGTTCCTTTTTAAATTAAATGTTTTAAGTGTTACCAGTTTATTCCAATCAAGATGGCTTCAGGTGTGCCATACTTTTGTCATAAGTAAGGCTGTTAGCACTCTAGTTGTTCTTTAGAACACTCTGGGAAGCTGCAGTAGAACACAAAGGAATCAACTGACAGTCTCTGCCCTTGTTGGATGTACATGTTTTACTGAGAATGTCAGACTTCATTCTCACATGACTGAGAAAGATAATGTGAATTTACAGAAAATATGCTCTCATTTTAGCTTCTGGAGCACCTTCCAAAACTGTATGGGACAAGCATGTGAAAATAGTTTTCTCTCAAACATGATTCATGATATCCCAGCAGAAGGTTTTTCACAGGGTAAAATCACCTTAGAACACACCACAATTCCTGAAATTAGTATGGTACCATCAACAAATGAATTCTAATGTAACTAAAGTCTGTTATCACCCTTTATAGTTCTCCTTTTGGTAACCCTCAAAATCTTCGATTCACTACAATGCATTTATATTGGTCCCAAGATGGCTGCCAGCAATTCCAGGATGAAGTGCTGACAGCCAATCAGATCTCACGATGACATGTGTGGTTAGGCTCCGCCCAGATATATATGTGTGTTTACTTTTGATTTTCTCAGCAACTACTGAACGGATTTACACCATTTAACAAAAAGGGTTCTTTTTGAACCAAGAACTACCTCTTTGCCAAATTTGGTGTAATTCCGTTCAGCAGTTCGGGCTGTAGCCTTGCATAAAGTTTCCTATGGGAAATTGATTTTTTTACTCTTATTTTTTTAATTTCTCCGCAACTACTGAACGGATTTACACCATTTAACAAAAGGGTTCTTTCTGAACCAAGAACTACCTCTTTGCCAAATTTGGTGTAATTCCGTTCAGCAGTTCGGGCTGTAGCCGTGTCTAAAGTTTCCTATGGGAAAATGAATGGGGAAAACACGTTTTCTCGGCCCCCGCTTGACGTATCACCCTGAGACTTTCAGGGTAGGAGCGGACCGGAGCGGGCCATAAAGTTTGAAAATTTCGCGAAGATTTGTCAACCGACGCAAGAGTTATTTCAAATAGAATGTCGCGGATTTCCTATGGAAAATAGGTCCTAACTATAACTATCTACTGGCGACCGCCAGTAGATAATATATATATATATATGTGTGTTATTTCCTGATACCTTTAATGGCATTTGCAGAATTTGCTCAACGTATTTACCATGGCATGCCTATACTTTCTGAGTTTTTTCATATTTGTGCAAATTCTTCAAAAAGAGTGCAAACAGTTAAAGCGAGGGAGGGATCAAAATGAGTTCATTTTCTAATAACTTTGATACTATTTCACAAATCTACATAAAATCTGAAAAACTTTTAGCACGTTTACTTTTCTGTTGTTTTATCACGTTCTATGCAGCTCAGGCAAGGTGAGTAAGGGCCTTGAAAGATCCTACATTTGAAAATAACTTTGGCCGCTTCTCACAGACCTGCAAAAAATTGCAAGGCCTGTATCATGTTTACGTTACCTATGCTAAATTGACACCATGCTTATACATCAAGGATGGACTCGGGTAGATCGGGGTCAGGGGTCAAATGTGATCATTTGCTAATAACTGAATGAATCTGCAGTGTTTGACAGGCTATCAGTGGTTAATTTGTAAAAAAAAATAAGTGCTGGGGCTCTCATCAGGAGGCAGTTTGCACCAGCCCATTTCTCTTGTTAGCGCTGCCTAATACAGAACCATGAAGCGGGAAGAGGATGTGGCATAATGGCCAGAGCTGCCAACTTTGGAGCTGGGGAACCAGGTTCAGGTCTCGGTGTCGGCTCAACATCCTGTGATTTGGGCCAAATCACATAATCTCCCTGTGCCTCTCATAAATGAATGAGTCCTTAACTGGTGCTCATGAAAAGCACCAGTGTTGATGATTAAGTGCCGGTGCTGAGCACCAGTAACCACCAGCTCAAATTAAGCACTGTCTGTTGGCAAGTTAAGCCCAGAGCAGGGATCTCATGTTGCAACAGGATCTAACAAAGAGGTGAAGTCTATCTGGCTAAGGTAAAGGGGCTGTGCAGAATGAGGGTTTGGGGGCGCTTGTGGGGCTGGACACCATGTACAGCATGCATTCACCAAGTAGGCTGGCCACTGGCCAGGCCCTGTGTCCAATCATACATGGGTGGCCAAGTCCCAGTGCATAAACCTTTGGCTGTACACACTAGGGCTTTGCTCCATCAGCTTTTTAATATGTTTCAGGGTTTGTGGACCCTGTTTTGTTGTTAGTCGACCCAAGTTTGGCATTGCAGATCCAAAATGAATGAACGGAGCAAAAAACTCTCTTGTCCAATAGGGGTGTTTATTTTTGTAAATGTAGGTCTTCGGACAGTTTTCAAACCAAGGCTGGACTGGCCAGAGTCTAAAGGTTCAGATATCCCTAACATTCAATCCTTCCAAGCCTCACCAACACATTTTTGTAGTGCTAGTTTCTCAAACTACTGAACAGGTTTACACCAAACCAAGCAAAGGCACTTCCCTGAGTAAAGGTCTCGTTTAATGCCAATTACGGTGTCCTTCTTTTCAGAGTTTTCCTTTTTCAGCATCTAGCAAAGAAGATTTGCATGGGAGCTAAAACAGGAAACATTGCTTTGTTAACAATTTGGTAAACATTTTCCCCACTTCACGGATTTACATTAAACTTGACATATGGAATCATCTCAACATGGTAAGTGTCTGCCAAGTGTTGTGGAGATTTGTAAATCTTTTACACAGATTTTAGCAAATCAATGATTTTTACCTGCCATATAAGTGCGTCTCCATTCTTGGGATCCGCATGAAACCTGAAACCCCAGCACTGGGAAAATGCAAGCGGCTTCACCCAAAACCTGTACAATTACAGGAAGATCGAAAATACACCTTTCTAACTGCATGCAGCTTCACCCAACACTGGTACAATTATAGGTAAATAAAAAAAAACATTTCTAACTGCATGCGACTTCACTCTACACCACTACAACTATAGGCAAATCAAAATACACCATTCTTACTGCAAGTGACTTCACTCTACACCTCTACAATTACAGGGAAATCAAAAATACTTCTTTCTAACTGCATGTGACTTAACTAAACACCACTACAATTAAGGCAAATAAAAAATAAAAAATTTCAACTACAAGCGACTTCACCAAACACCACTACAATTATATGCAAATCAAAAATACTTCTTTCCAACTGCATGCGACTTCACTTCACACCACTACAATTAAGGTCAATCAAAAATACACCTTTCACAGTGTAAGTGACTTCACCAAACACCACTACAATTATAGGCAAACCACAAATACACCTTTCCAACTGCATGTGGCTTTACCCAACCACACAAGAGTTATAGGCAAATCAAAATTACACTTTTTTAACTGCACGCGACTTCACCCTACAACACTACAATTATAAGCAAATCACAAACACACCTTTCCAACTGCATGTTACTTCACTCTACACCACTACAATTATAGGTAAACTAAAAATACACCTTTTTAATTCCATGCGGCATCAGCCAACACCACTACAATTATAAGCAAATCAAAAATACACCTTTCTAACTGAATGCGACTTCACCCTACAACACTACAATTATAGGCAAATCAAAAATACTCCTTTCTTACTGCACGCAACTTTACTCTACACCACTACAATTATAGGCAAATCAAGCTGCCAGTACATTTCTACAGTATAACCTCTTTATTCTTAGACCAAGATAATAGTTAAACGCTAATTTCGCTAAAACTACTGAAAGGATTTAAACCAAACCACACACGGGCACTTCCTGGAGTAAAGTTCTAGTTGTGTGCCATGTTTGGTGTAGTTCTGTTCATTTTTTCTGTTTAGAGCAAAGAACCCGATGGGAGTTAAAAGGGGAACTTCAGCTTTTGTTGCGCCTTTTTTGGCCCCTGCTTGACGGGTGGGCATGACTTTTTCTATTCCAAAGCAGGAGTGAATGAACTCTTTTATTGGAAAGTGCCATGCTGCATGGTGCCAGAGTTATTAAAGAACAGATACCACGCCCTTTCAGTGGCACCGCTGGACTGACCATAGCCACGCAGGCTCTTTCAGTGGCACTGCTGGGCTGACCGTAACCACACAGGCCCTTTGAGTGGCACCGCTGGGCTGACCGTAACCACACAGGCCCTTTCAGTGGCACCGCTGGGTTGACGGTAGCCACGCATGCCCTTTCAGTGGCACATCTGAGCTGGGCTGACCGTAACCACGCATGCCCTTTCAGTGGCACCACTGGGCTGACCGTACCCATACAGGCCCTTTCAGTGGCACCGCTCAGTGGCACCACTGGGCTGACCGTAGCCATGTAGGCCCTTTCAGTGGCACGCTGGGCTGACCATAGCTACGCATGCTCTTTTAGTGGCACATCTGAGCTGGGCTGACCATAGCCACGCAGGCCCTTTCAGTGGCACAGCTAGGCTGACGGTAGCCACCCATGCCCTTTCAGTGGCAAGCTGGGCTGACCATAACCACACAGGCCCTTTGAGTGGCACCGCTGGGCTGACCGTCACCACACAGGCCCTTACAGTGGCACCGCTGGGTTGAGGGTAGCCACACATGCCCTTTCAGTGGCACATCTGAGCTGGGCTGACCGTCACCACACAGGCCCTTTCAGTGGCACCGCTGAGTTGACGGTAGCCAAGCATGCCCTTTCAGTGGCACCACTGGGCTGACCGTACCCATACAGGCCCTTTCAGTGGCACCGCTCAGTGGCACCACTGGGCTGACCGTAGCCATGTAGGCCCTTTCAGTGGCATGCTGGGCTGACCATAGCTACGCATGCTCTTTCAGTGGCACATCTGAGCTGGGCTGACCATAGCCACGCAGGCCCTTTCAGTGGCACAGCTAGGCTGACGGTAGCCATGCATGCCCTTTCAGTGGCACGCTGGGCTGACGGTAGCCACCCATGCCCTTTCAGTGGCAAGCTGGGCTGACCGTAACCACACAGGCCCTTTGAGTGGCACTGCTGGGCTGACCGTAACCACACAGGCCCTTACAGTGGCACCACTGGGTTGACGGTAGCCACGCATGCCCTTTCAGTGGCACATCTGAGCTGGGCTGACCGTAACCACACAGGCCCTTTCAGTGGCACCGCTGGGTTGACGGTAGCCACGCATGCCCTTTCAGTGGCACCTCTGGGCTGACCGTACCCACACAGGCCCTTTCAGTGGCACCGCTCAGTGGCACCGCTGGGCTGACCGTAGCCAGGTAGGCCCTTTCAGTGGCACGCTGGGCTGACCGTAGCTACGCATGCCTTTTCAGTGACGCATCTGAGCTGGGCTGACCATAGCCACACATGCCCTTTCACTGGCACACTGGGCTGACGGTAGTCACGCATGCCCTTTCAGTGGCACAGCTAGGCTGACGGTAGCCATGCATGCCCTTTCATTGGCATGCTGGGCTGACAGTAGCCACGCATGCCCTTTCAGTGGCACCTCTGGGCTGACCGTACCCACACAGGCCCTTTCAGTGGCACCGCTCAGTGGCACCACCGGGCTGACCGTAGCCAGGTAGGCCCTTTCAGTGGCACGCTGGGCTGATGGTAGCCACGCATGCCCTTTCAGTGGCACAGCTAGGATGACGGTAGCCATGCATGCCCTTTCAGTGGCACGCTGGGCTGACGGTAGCCACCCATGCCCTTTCAGTGGCACGCTGGGCTGACCGTAACCACACAGGCCCTTACAGTGGCACCGCTGGGTTGACGGTAGCCACGCATGCCCTTTCAGTGGCACCTCTGGGCTGACCGTACCCACACAGGCCCTTTCAGTGGCACCGCTCAGTGGCACCGCTGGGCTGACCGTAGCTACGCATGCCCTTTCAGTGGCACATCTGAGCTGGGCTGACCATAGCCACGCATGCCCTTTCAGTGGCACGCTGGGCTGACGGTAGCCACGCATGCCCTTTTAGTGGCACGCTGGGCTGACCGTAACCACACAGACCCTTTGAGTGGCACCACTGGGCTGACCGTAACCACACAGGCCCTTTCAGTGGCACCACTGGGTTGATGGTAGCCACGCATGCCCTTTCAGTTGCAATGCTGGGCTGGCCGTAGCCACGCATGCCCTTTCAGTGGCACCGCTCAGTGGCACCGCTGGGCTGACCGTAGCCACGCAGGCCCTTTCAGTGGCACAGCTGAGCTGATGGTAGCCACGCATGCCCTTTCAGTGGCATGCTGGGCTGACGGTAGCCATGCATGCCCTTTCAGTGGCACACTGGGCTGACCGTAGCCATGCATGCCCTTTGAGTGGCACCGCTGGGCTGACCATAGCCACGCATGCCCTTTCAGTGGCACAGCTGGGCTGACGGTAGTCACGCATGCCCTTTGAGTGGCACCCTGGGCTGACCGTAGCCACGCATGCCCTTTGAGTGGCACCGCTGGGCTGACCATAGCCACGCAGGCCCTTTCAGTGGCACAGCTGGGCTGACGGTAGCCACGCATGCCCTTTCAGTGTCACGCTTGGCTGACGATAGCCATGCATGCCCTTTCAGGGGCACGCTGGGCTGACCGTAGCCACACATGCCCTTTGAGTGGCACCACTGGGCTGACCATAGCCACGCGGGCCCTTTCAGTGGCACCGATCAGTGGCTCCGCTGGGCCGACCGTACCCACGCATGCCCTTTCAGTGGCACAGCTGGGCTGACGGTAGACACGGTGACTCTGTTGCTGCCGGTACCATAAATAAAGCTCCCACCATAGAGCCTGGCCCTTGGGGGGGGGGGGAGGGGTTCCGAAGCTCTCACCGCCCCCGGACGTGGGGGCTTGCAGGAAGGGTGGAAGGTTTGCAGTGTTTTTAATATTTATAGCACGGGGAGGTGGAATTTAAAATGTATCCTCGAAGCTTCGAGAACCGACTTTGCACTAATCTTGCAAAGTATTTTAAACTTCGCAAAATTTTGACAGTAACAAGCGTCGCAAAAAATGTTTTCCAGAAGAATTTTGTGGCAGAAACTGTTTTGTGGAACAATTCTCGAAAACACAAAGAAGATCTGGCAAAAAACAATCTCACTTTAAAAACTTTTGCATAATTTTTCCTTTCCCCATTTTAACGTGACACTTTCGCAATACTTGCGAAGTTTTTAAAACACGGTCTTGGTGCAATTTGAGGAAAAGTGGCTCTGCTGAGCTCTGCTTCGATCGAGCACACTCGGGTTTGCTTTCGGCGGCTCAGGAGGGGGGGGGCACTGCCCACCTTCGAGGCTGGGGGGGGCTATCTGAGACCCAGGGTCAAGGGTCTGCCTTCTCTCTTTATTCTTCTGCTCAGAAATGCGTTTATTGTTTTCGGAACGTACTCGTTTCATTCTTTGTGCTCGAGCTCTGGTGACACATTCTCCTTGTGCTCAGATCCCGGCGCTCACCTCACGGCCATGTGTGATGGTGGACACATGTAGCATTTTGAATCCTCGAAGCTCCTTCTCTCGGCGCAGCCCCCCAGTTCTCCGCAGTCTGGGCCCCCACCCCTCCACCAGGACTCTGGATGGAAACTCGCCGGCCATTGTTCGGTGTTAATGGCCCGGATCCCGGACCTGTCTGGCCGTCTTCGGGGTGCTCCGCGGGGGGGAGCATGGGATGTGTTCAGGTACAAACTGCCGCTGTTTGCCCCCTCATTAGGGCTCTTTGCGCACATCCGGTGTAAGCACCGTGAGGAAATGCAGAGAGGCGAAGGCTGGAGCCCGGCGGGGGAGGCGGACAGCCGCGGAAAGGACGGAATGCCCAGAAGTGTAATAATGACTCCACGCTGTGCAATCTATTGAATACACCTGAAGGAAACACCGTAATGTCGGGGAAAAGAAGGTTTAACTAAGAAAAAAATAATGGTAGAATATCTCACCAGCCAGGGATAATACACTGTTACAAAATGCAGTAAAACACCAGCATGGCGTGTAAAATAACGACCAGCAGAGCAAGCAGAACAGCGGCATGCACGGCAGGTGGCACAGCTACCTGCATCACAAGTAAAACAACCACAAATACCACAAGCGAAACAGCTTCAAGTGTAGGAATAAAAAAACACCAGCCGGATTCAGAGGTAAAACAACCGCTAATACCAGAAGCAAAAAAGCCTCGAGTGTACAGAATTAAAAAAAAACACCAGCCAGAATCAGAGGTAAAACAACCTCTAATACCAGAAGCAAAAAAGCCTCGAGTGTACGGAATAAGAAACCGCCGGAATCAGAGGTAAAACAGCTAATACCAGATGCGAATCAGCAAGCAGTGATTCCACCAACTCTGCAACCACCACCCAAGCAAATACCACAAGCAAAACAGCCTTGTGTGTACGGAATAATAAAACACCAGCCAGAATCAGAGGTAAAACAACCGCTACTACCACAAGTGAAACAATAACCGTCACAAATGAAAATATGTAACAGATCCTGTAAAAAAACACAAATATGAGAAGCAACACAAATACCGAAATGTGGAATCACAGAGCAGCCACAGAGGGAAGCAAAAGAACAACCCGCAGCACAAGCACAATTGGAACCTAAACCACTACCTGTAAGAAAAAACAGCCAAGAGTAAAACCTGCAGCAGCAATATAAGGGCGAGCTTCACAAAATAATACCAACAAAGCAACCACTGAATCACGAATACAAAATCACTGTCTCTAACATCAACCAAACATTAGCATCAACGTCAAAAAGTCATCTTCACCATCAGCGAAACAACCAGAAGCAAAAGTGTCACAAGTAACAAAACAAAAGCCATCCACATTACTGTCGAAACGACGATCAACAACAAAAGGAAAACCACCAAATTCCCGACTAAAACATCCACTGCACACACAAGAAAAGCAACCAGCAGCAAAATAAGCACCACAACCGCCAGCATCGCATGCCTTACAACCATCATTCACTGGCATTACAAGCAGAACAGCCACCGACATCACTTGCAATACTAGGAGTGGGATCGAAAACAAGCAGCAGAATCACTAGCAGCAGAGCGGCTAGCACCACAAACACAACAGTAAAGCAAAACAACCAATAACATTACAAGCAAAACAGCCACCTGCACCGCTAACAAGCAAAGTGACAACCAACATCTAACGAAAGCAAGTACTAGCATTACAATCAGCTGCAGCACCAGCAACACAACCAACCACACAAGCAAACCAACCACTGACAACCCAAGTACAACAGTATCTGCAAACGAAACACCCACAGGCAACAAACCATTGCACCACAAAAGCAGCAGCTAACATCACAAGGCGTCTTGTTTCTATTCCTTCTGGTGTTTTTTGCCCCGTCTTCTCCTGGTGACTTGTCCCAACCCTTCCTTTGGTTTACGCTCACCACTTGTTGTATTCTTTATTTCTTGTCGTTCTCCTGCGGCGCTGCCGCTTCCACTCTCATTATTCGGTCTCATTTTGAGTTTTCCTCTCTTGTACATTTTTTGTATCTTCTCCTCTTGTAGTATTACCACCTCCCCTCAGTGCCTTACAGTTACTTACTGGGCTTCAGTTGTGCCAACGGCGGCCCTTTACCTCCCGTGTCCTGTGACCACCAACCTACTGTACTCAGAATGTTACCCCTCTTCACTGCACCATTGCCCCTGTGCACCCGCACCATTTCCACTGTGCCCCAACACCATTGCCCCAGTGAACCCGCACCATTTCCCCTGTGCACCTGCGCCATTGCCCCTCTGCACCTGCACCATTTCCCCTGTGCACCCGCACCATTGCCCCTGTGCACTCGCACCATTGCCCCTGTGCACCTGCACCATTGCCCCTGTGCACCTGCACCATTGCCCCTGTGCACCTGCACCATTGCCCCTGTGCACCCGCATCATCTCCCCTGTGCCCCTGCACCATTGCCCTTGTGCACCTGTACAATAGCCCCTGTGCACCCATACCATTGCCCCTGTGCACCCGCACCATTGCCCCTGTGCACCCGTACCATTGCCCTTGTGCACCTGTACAATAACCCTTGTGCATCCGTACCATTTCCCCTGTGCCCCCGGACCCTTGCCCCTGTGCACCCGTACCATTGCCCCTGTGCACCCGTACCATTGCCCCTGTGCACCCGCACCCTTGCCCCTGTGCACCCGTACCATTGCCCCTGTGCACCCATACCATTGCCCTTGTGCACCCGTACCATTGCCCCTGAGCCCCCGCACCATTGCCCTTGTGCACCCGTACAATTGCCCCACTCCTGCTGGGTGACTGGGCATTGCTCTGGTCTCTGGGGCTACAGATCAGCAGTACCAAAGCTGGTGGCGCTTGCCCTGCTGGTAGCCCGCCATCTCTGTTACTAGCCCCGAGGACCCTTAAGCAAGTTCTACGCTGTGCACGAGGTTCTGGGACAGGTGGCTGCTGTTGGCCACAGTGCCTCGAAGCTCCCTCCCTGGTCGGTGGCTGTGAAGGCGCTACAAAGGGACATTGCCCCCTCCCCCACCCTCTCGCCTGTGATTGTCTTCTATCAGCTCTTAAAGGTGCTACAATGGGGCATTGCCCCTTCCACCGCCCCCCCCTCCGCCTGTGCTTGTAGCAGCTCTCATGCTGAGTACCAGTACGCACCCGATGGTGGGCCCCAGCAGCCTGGGGCTCGGGACAGACTTCTTATGGCCCCTGCACGTGAGTGACCAGACACAGTGGGCAGAGGGGATACAAGGGTGGCTTGACTGCTCAGCGCGCTCTCCACAGCGCATCCTTTGCCATGTGTGCCCCTCTGCTCGACCGCAGCTACTGCTTGGGAGTCCTGGGGCACTGACCCCGGTGTGAGGGGGTTCAGTCGTATTAGGTGATATGCCCGTTTATGAGGGGAGTGGTAATCTGGATGGAAACCCGCTGGTGGGGCGTCCAGCCCCACCACCCCTTCGGTATGAAAGGATCGTCTGGTGGGTTCACCCCACAGTCACCACTCACTGCAGACCCCGCTTGTATGTCTGAGAGGCATCTACAGAGGGGTCTTGCCCTAAACATATCCCTTCGGGGGGTACAGATGTTCTGCCTTTAGTTCAGGGGTGTCACATTGTACACCAATGCTCAGGGCGCAGTGTTATGGCTTACGATGGTGTCAGCGGCATAGATATTCTGGGGTCCCTCGGTCACCACCAGGCGTTAACCAGGCTGCTCCACTGGGAGGGGGTTGGAGGGCTGGCTCTGCCCCTGAACATGCCCCCAACGCCAGTAACATCTGCAAAAAATGTCTCCACCCTCCGGTTCTTTTCACCCGAAGCCCCGAGCCCTGCCAGGGTCAGGCCTCTTATTTACCCTCGTGCCCCTGTGACGTGTTTACAGACTCCGCATTTAGCCCCCACCCCCTCCCCGCTCTTTCACCCCTGTCATACGGATCTCTCCCTCCTGCACAAAGCCTGGTCCTCCCTTCGAGGTTGCCCCGATGCACCATCACTTCCTTGCCCTGGCACTGCGGGGGTCCTTCTGCTGCCCCCGTTAACTGGCGATCGAGTCCCATGTCATAAGGTTTCTGCACATACACAGAGCTATGCACAGGAAAATGGGACCCCGGAATACAGTGGTTTGCCACCATATACCGTAGCACCCAAAAACCCCAACCCAACTAGCTTAGCATCCCATTAGCACCCAAGTACTAATGTTTGGACAACCCAGAACACGGTATCTTTATCTCAGGACTCACAGAAGCAAGAACACTCTTTCGCCACTCACTCGTACTTGTCCACAAGGTGCGTAGTAAGAGACACTGGATAGGTTAAAATGTTTATTCCAACTTACGTGCTCTAATGTACAGTACACGTGTCAGTACTAATAGCATAATGCATATGACTAATATAAGCAGCATGGTTACAATTCCATAGAATACAAACGGGGAAAGCATCTCGGAGCTCAGTGGATAAACGTATAAATTACATTACCACCCTCCCCTTGCAGTAAGATAGTTTATTATAATAATAGAAGACCTCTGGGCTTTGACTAGCGAACCCCCATACCTCAGTCTCTAGATGCAGAATTACATCAGCAGGACATCATAGCTCTTCTCACTGAAAGGGATTTCTCCAAGTGTCCTTAAGCGCTAGTAAACCACAGTATTAAAAGCATATCAAATTCTTCATGGCAATTGCACATAATGTTATGTCTGGGTGCGCGAGACTGGCCATATCAGGAAGAACCAGAATACATTGTTATGCGACCTTGTACATGTTTGTGCAGACTGAGCCCAAAAAGGTGAACAACAGAAAATGCAGACAGTGCAAAAGAACTTGGCACGAGCAAAGGGCGAGGAAGGCCCGGCTCAGTGTAACGTGCGCAAAGAAAAGCAGCATGGCAGCCAGGCCTAGGCCAACATAACAAGGCAGGCAACAATCCACAAGACACCCTCCCCTGGACAGTCCGGCGGCCAGGACAGAGGCCCATCAGAGGAGAAAATTGACGTCGGAGCACAGGGAGCGCCCAAACGGCGAAGGGCAGGTCAATCCATGAAAGTGAAAGTGCAGAAAAAAGCCATACCCTCCAAGAGTTCATCATTGGAATCGTCAAAAAACATAGATGCCATCCAATCCATGAGTTCAAAAGAGCAGGAATGCTCCTCAGCAAAGGGAGCATCCAGAAGCAATGCGGGACAGCTTGCGTGATAATTGAAACAGCTTCGTTGTAGGAGATCCTGGGCAGCCGCCCAGATATCCCATTGCGCCAAAATCCCCAGTGCAGCCGCACGCGCCATACAGCCAGCGACGGAACAGTCCTGCTCATGGGCCTCTAAGGGACCCATCAACTGAACAAAATCCGGAACAGACAATGACGAATTGGAGAGGCAATAATCCAGAGTCCAGGTGAAAGGACAGCGGACACAAGTCATCACAGGTTGCACGCAAGTGAAATACGCAAAGCGAAATGAAAGAGTATATGACACGCTCAGTGTCGCCAATGGCAAGACACCAAAACCGGCCAAAAGGCGCTCACGGAGCAGCTGGAGGCGTTCTGGATCGAGCAGGTCCCATCGGGGAGCAGCCATTGCGCAGAAAGCAAATTAAGAGCAAGACACCGGCCGCTAAAGCGAGGATCAATGGGAAACCGCCAAAGACACTGGAAAATATAGAATGTATGAAAGCCGGGATGACACCAAAAATAGTCTGGAAGGAGGACACCAAGCCCGACCCAACGACCTTAAAAAAGTGTACTAGGCCTTCAGTGTTAGATGCGTTAACAATACGATGTATTAACTCCCCGAAATGTTGGGGGAGATTAGTGTTTAAAAGGGCCTGTATTTCACTGTGGGTACTCGCCACCTGGAGAATGAATGTCTCCCGGGCGGACGTGAGCATAACTTCCTCGTTTAATAATAGTGCCTTTATTCTGCTCAGTCTATTGAAATCTGCTTCCATGGTAGGGATGGAAGGCCAAATAGAGATATCAACCTTGCCATGAGGGGGAGGAAAAAGCACATTTTTGCAGCAGACAACCCTGTGCGAAACTGTTACAATGTAAGGAATGCCAGCCTGCAGGCCACAACAGTTTTCGTTATTTAAAAGTAAATAACTACCATTGGAAAGGAGAGTAAAAGTAGGTGAAATAACAGGAGCAGGAATACCTTTCAGCACACAAGCAAGATTAGGAGAGGAAACGCTACATGAGCCATGCAATTTAATGTGTTTACAAATAAGCGAATGACCTATAGTCGAGTCGCAGTACTCCCCGTGAGAAAGACTTCCTTGCCGTCCCGAAGGCATTTATACATGAAAGGCAAGGACCAGAGTTCATGCAGGAAAGCACTGCCCAATGGCCGGTAACGGCCCACAGGATAATGTTTCATGCACGAGTCAAATTCAAACAAGGAAAATGGTAAAGCTATAACCCCATGGACTAGCCATACAGCAGAATCGAGTTCTGCAACAGAGAACGGCAAAGGATCCACCTTTTCGATATGTAATAGAGTGTAAGTTGCATCCTTCATGGACATAAATTGCTGTTTGTCAGTTAAGTTAAAAGGTAGAAATAAGGCAGAGGTGTTCAAAAATTGCCAAGGCACTTTACCTAACTTGAGCGTTTGTAAAGTCCATGCAAACTGCATAACTGAGCGCAATTGATTCTGACCATGATATAACACAGAAACATCATCTTGTACAATATCGACAACAGAGGACACAATATTCTCTAAAGTATAAATGCGAGAAGACAGGGTATTAATACTATTGTCAACAACAGCAAGCACCTTTTCCAAATTTGCTTGATCTATTTCCCGAAGACGGGAAGCAGCTTCCATTTGTGATAGCTTCCAGAGTTCATTATATGTCTCATAAATGAATCTTTTAGGTCGGGGACCACGAGGTCCCAAAACAAAGTCGGACAGATCAATATTGCCTGTAAGGAGGGACAAATGTTGTTTAACAGAATCAAGGGACGAATGTTGCAGCCATTGTTTGCATAATTTACCAACAGAGTATGTAGTGACAGTACGGGCATCAGTAAACCTCGGATCAGGCCTATTCTGTGTGTAGCTAGCACCAGTATCATGAAAACGCATTTGACATGCATTAGATGATATAGGCCATACTAACCAGGGTGACTGAACCAGCTCAGAAACATTAAACGAATTATTTTGTAACATTGCCTGCAGGGACACGAGGGACATATTGAATCGTGAGCTTTCATTTGGAAAACTCGACAGGGATGGTATTGATGGCGTATTCAATTGTTTAGTGGTTGCTAAGCCCCAACATGTAGTCTGATAGATGGAAGCATTTAGGAACATAATTTGGGTAGGGATGAGGCACGCACGATGCAACGCCTCGGTTCCCTGTACCTGCCATGGCTTGGAGCCCCAAATAGATTTTAAATCCACTGTATTATCCCAGTACTCATAACCACCCACAGCTAGGGCACTTAGAAAGGAACCTGAATAAAGCAATTTGGTGTGTGTTAACATAATTTTCTGAGTTGATGTGTTATTTAGTCTAAAATAATAGGATGCAGGGTTTGACCGATTAAAATCAGTAAAATAATTAAACTTATTCCGAAGAGTTTGAGAGCTACCTGGCAAGGGGTTTGGACAATGTTCCCATTGGGTGAAGTTAACAGAACTTCGCAGGGCACTGGGCTTATGAAGAAAATGATTACCCCAATGTTGGTAACAATACAAATCGGCATAATTAGCAGAATTCATATATAGATCTTCAGCATTAAAAGATGCATAATATTTTAAATCGGCAAACAATGCTTCAACGGCATGCACATCCCAATCATCAGAATGAATATTATTTTGTACTACATCACCCATTGAAACACGAAGGACATTAGGTACATTAATAATTTCCGTCGGACCATGGATTTGATAGTTCACTGCATCCCATACGATGCCATCCGCAACTGGGAAAGCTGAAATGTTCACAAATGTGTGGTCACGCTTCATGATGTGAGACGAGGAATGAGGAGCCAAAGTTCCAGAAACATAGTCTACAGCAGAGCGTTCAGGTAAATAGTGACCATTAATTAGTAGAAAAAACACTGTGACAAAGCCAATGGACATGAACAAAAATATCAAGAAAAGTACCAACCAGATGTATGTCCAGGGTGGAATCAAAAATTGTCTCTAAACCAGGATATAAAAATACTGAACTTGGATGGAACTTTTGAAGATGTGGAATCCGAATCAAAGGAATAACGAGTCGGGCCAAGTGGCGTTGTTGGTTGATGTGCCACCGATTCTGATGCAGGATAAGTATACTCGTCCTCGTCGATATTGGTGGAGAGTTGGGGATCAATCGTAGTTTCAGGCAAAGTAGAGGATTCAGGCAAATCAACCATCTCAATTACAGCATCAGCGATCGTTCGTGCAGATGGACTATGAACATATGTCCGATAAATGGCAGGACAAGAGACCGCTGGTGTGACACTATTCAGGATCGGCCAGGCGCTGTAGCTTGACATTTTCCACTGAGATGTATCTGTTCTCTTTGCGACCAGGAAGCGGTGGTAAAATGACTGTACGTGTTCCCTTCAGGCCAAGAACTGGAACCGGTGCACGAAAAGAGGGGCCAAATTCTTTTTGTTTTCAACCTTCTCTCGAACCAGTTCTCCAACTTTCGGAAGCCAGCCGGCTACCGGAATCTGCAACGCAGGATCTGTGGCTGAAGGCAAATGTGTAGTTGCAAGTTTGTCTCGGGCTTCTTGTAAGTCCTGTAACATAGCAGAATGGTTATCTACATCAAACTTGGCGGATTGCGCCGCGATGTCTGGACCCTCAAGGTCAGGCACAAACATTCGTATGCCAAAGAGCATTTCGTATGGGGTCCGCCCACCCAGAGGTCTTCTAGGGAGATTATTAAGTGCACGCTGAACGGTATACAAATGGGCCAGCCAGTTCCTGCCAGTACCTATAACCCTAGCTGTTAAGGATTGCTTTAAGTCACGGTTCATTCGTTCAACGATAGAGTTGCCCTCAGGCCTATACGGAGACGAAAATTTCACCCGCACCCCAAGCGAAGCCATTGCATCCTTGTAAGCCCTAGAGGCAAACGCTGGACCTTGGTCCGAATGGAAGGTGCCGCATGCGAAAATTCCCACAAAGACACGCAAATCCCTGATCACATTTCGGGCGTCAGCACTCCGTTGTGGCCAGACCCAGAGAAACCGTGTGCACGAGTCCACTGCCACTAAGATGTATTTATAAGCAGTGTCTGATGAGAATGGACCGCAGTGATCCAAGTAAACACACCCAAAGGGTCTGTTAGCAATGCAGAGCGGTGTTTGTGGTGGACGTGTTACCGTGGAAGGCTTAATCTGTTGACAAACGTCGCAAGAAAGCACAAAAGCACGGGTGTCTTTATATAACCCACGCCACCAATAACGCTGCTGCAAGATGGAAACCGTAGCTGACACGCCTGCATGTGCCGAAGCCATGCCTTCGTGTGCAGCTAATATCAAGGCACTCCTGCGGTCCGCGTTGGGGATCAGCCGGTCTCCAACGTCAGGTATAGTTACATAAGGAACCTGATCGGGACTTAATTTGTAAGAATACTTGGAAGGGAAACCTGTAGGGTATTTATCACCTTCCTTGGTTGCAGCAATAGCTGCTAAAATAACAGGGTCTATTTTAGACATGGACCTAGTAACCGCTGCTACTGAACACGTGACTACTGCTGAACGGGCAGCCTCATCTGCCAGATCGTTACCAATAGCGTGTGCGCCCACCCGCTGATGGCCTAAGGTGTGAACCACCTGTGTGAGGGGCAGACGTTGTTGCAATTCTGCCACTCGAACCCAAAGCATTTTATGCTTAATTGTGCTCCCTTTTGCGTCCTTGTAGTCGTTTTTCGACCAGAAAAACAGATTGTCATTGTAAGATTGTACACAGTAAAAAGAATCACATACAATAAGAGTGGTCTCATCCTGAGAAGCGAACTCAAGTGCAAGTAGCAATGCATGCAGCTCGGCCAATTGTGCGGTACTATCTCCAAGTGTGCGTGTGTGCACTACAGTGGATTTGAACTTGCCATCCACAAAGGATCCCGCAACAATAGCACATGCAGCTGAATAAGCGTGCTTGGACCCAGTGGCCGGTTGCGCCGAACCATCTGTGTAGATCACACATTTGTAATCCTCAAGCGGCAACAAAAACAGAGGAGGAGGATGAACAAATTCATACTGTAAGAACTCCTGAGTCTGAAGAGAAGAATCGAAAACAAAGGTGACGTCTGATGACGTCAAAGATGTAGCCCATTGTATCCAACGGGGATGCATTGCTTTTGAGTTCGGTACACTTGCCTTTGTTACTGCCTCTAGGGCAGGACAGGGTGTTACCACCAGAATTCGCTTACCCTGTGCCAGTGCGCGTTCTTTCAGAATCGCCATTTGTACTGCAGTCAGAACTTTTTCAACAGATGTAAAGCGCAATTCAGCGGAAGTGTACAGATGTGACTTGTATGCGATGGGTACTGTATCACCTTCATTAAAGGTTAAGTATGTGAATCCCACCGCCCCGGAATTATTCTAATCACCAGGTTTGTGTGGTTATCACGAGTCAAAAGATATTTAGACTCCAAAAGGTCTGTCTGCAAAGACTGCAGAATTGAGGTATGCTCAGGCAGCCAGCAAGACCTTGAATAAGTAGGTTGTATCAAAGCATACAAAGGCTTGATACGCTGGGCATATTCGGGAATGTAAGTACGCCCGAAGTTCAGGAAACCCAGCAAAGACTGAAGCTTCTTCAGAGTATTTGGGGGGCACAAATGTGCACATTTTTCCAAGAAATGGGGGCTAAGCCCTTACCTTCGTTATTGAGCTCATAGCCCAAGAACAGAACGGTAAATTCAGCAATGTGTGACTTAGCAAAGTTAAATTTGTAACCCTGCTCCGCAAATTCAAGAATAATGCGGTCCACACGGGACAGATGCTGATATAACTCGTCGTCTGTCAGATAGATGTCATCAACGTACGAACATGCGTCTTGATCAATGTCATTTAGCAAAGAAACAACACGGGCGGCGAATATACCCGGACTATTTTTATAGCCCATGGGTAATCGCCGGAACTGGAATAATTTACCACCGGATGTGAATGCGGTCCATTGACCACTCTCCGGGGCTAGGTTGTGCGTGTAGAAACCGTTTGAAAGGTCAAGTGTCGTTTTGTATTTTTTACGAACAAGACTGTCTACAAGCGCAGAACTGTGTGTATTTTGCACCGCAAAGTTCCGACAATGAGTATTTAAATGCCGGTAATCCAAAACTAAGCGGTACGATCCATCGGGTTTAGAAACCACGAAAAGGGGATTGTTCATAGGTGATACGCATGGTTCAATTACTCCCTGATATTCCAACTGTGTCAGAATTTCGGAGACGGGGCCTTTTGCCTGCCGTTTGATGGGATATTGGGGTTGTGGCTGCGGTAGTGACCGCAAAGGTATTGCATGAGGAGGTGATTCTTCATCCCATCCCACATGGTTGCGGTATAACGCTGGTGCCAGGTACACAGCCCACTCAGCTGCAAGTGCTTCAGCTTTGTCTTTTGGGACATGCCGTGAAAAGCTTGGAAGGATTACCTCCTCTCCTTTATGTGCAGCTAAAACGAATGGGGGTGGCCAATCCACCTCTGCTAACAAAATGTCATATGAAGAGGTTAGATTTTCCCAAAAAATCCCTTTTATTTCACGCGGTATGTCACCTTCAATTTGTATGACTATATTATATAGTCTGTCAGGGAGTGCCACTCTCGTGTCAGCTGTCTCTACAGTAACGAATGTTTCAGTTGCTGTCGCCTCCATATGAGGACGTAGCGCCTCCCGCACTATGGTAACTTCCGCGGCGCTGTCTAGGAGGGTCACTGCCCACGTCCAATTCTGGAGTCTCGTTCTCACGGTCTGAGGCATATTTCGCTGTAACAGCGGCAACCTTTTTCTTCTGAAATTGCGGTCGAGGAAGATGAAAGTCTTCTGCTTTACCTCTGACTTGTTGTCGAGGTTGGTCTCGCTCCTGGGGAGCCTCTCGGCCCCTTCCTCTATCTTGCCGTCCTCCTCCACCAGCCTGTGACGACGTCTGGGCCTGTGAAGAACGAGGAGAACGCGTATCAGAGCTCTGAAACCTTTCTGGTGATTTAATCCTTGACCTATCACGTAAATCATAAGTACGTTCAGAAGAAACCGAAACTGGGGAAGCGCCTCTCGACCCCGGCTTCTTTTGTTGCTTACCCTGTTTTTTCTGTCTCCAACTCTTTTTAGTGAAGACTGGTTTATCATCTTTCTCAGATGCACTTTTTGTTTGTATAACTTGTGATTGCGATTGAGTTTGCATTTTTACAAAAGGCTTGTTGCCTAGGCTATTTCTTCCAATTGTTTTATAAGCCCGGGCTATTATTTTCGGTAATTCGCGAGGCCTGTCCAACTCTGGGACCAAAGCCAAAGCATTCGCTACTTGAAAGTTCATAGCATCGCCCTTGACATTTCCAAGGATCAGCTCAGCTACTACATCAAACACTCCCACTAGTCTCATCCCTAATTCCACAGCCGCTTCAGGGCCATGTTCATCCTGTACTTTTTAATTACAGAGGGTAGAACCGTCATGGAAGGAGTTCCAAAACATTTTGAATAAACTGCTGCGAATACCTTACCCCAGTTTTCACATGATGTCAAATCTGGGATTATGTCTTTTGGCAAACTTATCGTGAGGATGCGGTGTTTATCTACTGGGGATGTATGTGGAAACACTGCTTCTATCTGATCGAACTTTTCAGCAAGCCAGTAAGGATAGTCGTCCTTATTTTGTGGACGTTTGCCCATCACAGAATTTACCATGACAGGACTTATAGTCACTCCAGCTGCAATAGCTGGTTGGCCTGCGACTACAGGAGCAGCTCCATGGAGGCTACCTGTAACGTATGTCACCAAGGCTCGATGCACTCGCACCAATTCGGTATGCATAGTGCGCAGTTCCGCAAGCGTTAATGCCAGATAATTTGGATGCGGGGTATACCCGGCCAATACAGGCCAAGTGGCCCCCTGAATTGATAAGGGGCCTAAACGAACTGCGGTAGTTGGTTGTGGTAGGGCGCCATTGAACCAAACACGGTGCTGCCAAGCCGTGAGAGGCACTTCAAGAGCAGTATAGGGTCGATAGGCAGCAGGAACAGCGGTGGGCTTATATTCATGAAACAGCTTATCACCTGCATCCACCGCTTCAAAAGTGATCCAAGTGTAAAACACTTCAAAGTGATAAGCCGCATCGGCTTGAACCACAAAGACCAACTCGACCCCAGTATCGGGCACTCCATACACAGCTAAGTGGTCTCGGAGTGCTCCTCGACTATGTGCAGCTATCGCCACACCAGCCATGACCAAACAATTATATTCGACAACCTAACCGGGAGCACAAAAATGGGTCTATTAACTAACCTTTTTAATAATATCAAGCTTGAAAGAACCTATAAAACATTCAATATAGGAGGTATCACCGTCACATACGCCTCCGGAAGCGTACGCGAGGGGTTTGTGGACAAGCACAAGTACTACTCA
The DNA here is from genome assembly GCA_963921515.1 of Calotriton arnoldi. Classification (NCBI taxonomy): domain Eukaryota; kingdom Metazoa; phylum Chordata; class Amphibia; order Caudata; family Salamandridae; genus Calotriton; species Calotriton arnoldi. The sequence goes on along the minus strand of CAWUFW010019710.1, from coordinate 46,499 downwards.
AGCGTCTCGCAGATAAGCAGCCCCACGTTGGGCGCCATGTCATAAGGTTTCTGCACATACACAGAGCTATGCACAGGAAAATGGGACCCCGGAATACAGTGGTTTGCCACCATATACCGTAGCACCCAAAAACCCCAACCCAACTAGCTTAGCATCCCATTAGCACCCAAGTACTAATGTTTGGACAACCCAGAACACGGTATCTTTATCTCAGGACTCACAGAAGCAAGAACACTCTTTCGCCACTCACTCGTACTTGTCCACAAGGTGCGTAGTAAGAGACACTGGATAGGTTAAAATGTTTATTCCAACTTACGTGCTCTAATGTACAGTACACGTGTCAGTACTAATAGCATAATGCATATGACTAATATAAGCAGCATGGTTACAATTCCATAGAATACAAACGGGGAAAGCATCTCGGAGCTCAGTGGATAAACGTATAAATTACATTACCACCCTCCCCTTGCAGTAAGATAGTTTATTATAATAATAGAAGACCTCTGGGCTTTGACTAGCGAACCCCCATACCTCAGTCTCTAGATGCAGAATTACATCAGCAGGACATCATAGCTCTTCTCACTGAAAGGGATTTCTCCAAGTGTCCTTAAGCGCTAGTAAACCACAGTATTAAAAGCATATCAAATTCTTCATGGCAATTGCACATAATGTTATGTCTGGGTGCGCGAGACTGGCCATATCAGGAAGAACCAGAATACATTGTTATGCGACCTTGTACATGTTTGTGCAGACTGAGCCCAAAAAGGTGAACAACAGAAAATGCAGACAGTGCAAAAGAACTTGGCACGAGCAAAGGGCGAGGAAGGCCGGCTCAGTGTAACGTGCGCAAAGAAAAGCAGCATGGCAGCCAGGCCTAGGCCAACATAACAAGGCAGGCAACAATCCACAAGACACCCAGCGCCAACGCTTGGCTGCAACACTGTGATTCTCGTCAAACGCATCTGTGCCTGCAGTGGTGAAATGCATGACGATAAATGTGGAATTCAAATGTGACAAACGTCACACAAGACACAGCGCCATCTTCTATGCTCCGAGTCCTCGAGGCGCTGCCCTCAGGGGTTCCCTCCGCCCTACTCATGCCAGGGAGAGCCCCACAGGCCCTTCTCCCTTCGCCCCACACGGTTTATAACGTGAAATACCTTTTAAACGGCCTGAGCCCTTCAGCAGGGGGTCGGGCAGCACCTGTCATAAAGTGACATATCTGTCGTGAGACGTCATATCGCGACAGGAGGACGGCCTCTCACTTGGGAATTATCGAAAACCCTTTCAGAAACATCCATAAAACGTTCACCTCTGCTTTTTACAGAACTTTCATCCCTTTTGATAAAACCTGAAATACCAGAACACCAATAATTTAATTGTTTATATTCTCTACAACCAGTTAAAATAACGATTAAATGTCAGCAGTAGCGGCCCCCGCTAATTATTTCCGCATTGCCCCCGGGACCTGGCCCACCCGGGGGCTTATAGATAACAAAGCGCGGGAGCCAGCGCTTAGTTTTCTTTTTTTTTTTTTGCCGGGATCGCGCACCCAGCGCGAATTCGGACAATTATTTATTTTTTTTAAATGCTTTTTTGGGCCCTGGGGTTCCTTGTGGGACCCCCTGATCAGGCCTAGGGGGTCAGGGTGTTTGTACCCTACCCCCTTTTCTTGTTTTTTAATGTTTTTTCACCCTTTTTCTTGTGACTCGGTTACCGAGTCACAAGATGGCTGCCAACACGTTCTTGTTTGGAGTGTTGGCAGCCAATCAGAGTAAAGCTCGAGCTCGGGAGGGTTTGCAAAGCCTCCTCGGTGCTCAGATATCAATATTTTTATTTTTTGAGTTTCTCAGCAACTACTGAACGGATTTACACCATTTAACAAAAAGAGTGCTTTCTGAACCAGGAGCTACCTTTTTGCCAAATTTGGTGTAATTCCGTTCAGCAGTTGGGCTGTAGACGTGTCTAAAGTTGCCTATGGAAATTAACATGGGGAAAAGGCGTTTTGGGACCCCCCTTTTTTCTCAGCCCCCGCCTGACGAATCACCCCAAAACTTTCAAGACAGGAGCTGACCGGATCGGGCCATTAGTTTTGAAAATTTTGCGAAGATTCGTCAAACGGCGCCAAAGATATTGGCAAAAGAAAAAACGCTTTTTGAATAGAAACAAGGTCCTAACTATAACTCCTACTGGCGACTGCCAGTAGGTAATGTGTGTGTGTGTACATATATATATATCCGGAGCAATTCACTCAATCTCAATGTGTCATACAAGGAATATTATGTTAAATTGAATACATGGAAGAATGCTAACCATCACTATGGATGAATACAAATACTTAAGAAAAGAAAACCCTACCACTCCTTCATTGTATTTTATCCCAAAAATACACAAGGACCCAAAAACCCCCTGGTAGACTAATTATTTCTGCCAGAGATGGGTTATTGGAACATACCACCAAATATGTCGACTATTTCCTACAGGACTATGTCAAAGAGTTACCAACATATGTGCGCGATACCAGTGACTTTTTAAGACACATCACTAACTTAGAATGGCAAGATGACTATCTACTCATGGCATTAGATGTAACATCGCTATATACTAGCATAGAGCATACAGATGGAATTAGAGCAATTGAACATTACTTAGCTCGCAGACCACAGCAATATGAGCAGCATAGCAATATGCTTATTGAAATGATCAAATTTTGTCTGTACAACAACATTTTTATGTTCAATAGCCTGTTATATCAACAAACCAGAGGGGTAGCCATGGGGGCCAGCTTCTCACCCAGTTATGCCTGTCTGCATATGGGCAGATGGGTGGAGCTGGTCCTCATGGGTGAGCATGGCCATTACATGACCAACAATGTGAGAATGTGGCTTCGCTACATAGATGATTTGTTTGTGGTGTGGCAAGGGACAAAGTAAGAAGCTACTGAGTTTGTGAATGCAATCAATGTAAACACCATTAACCTTCAATTCACAGCCACTATTAGCACTACTTCAGTTGAATTTCTGGATACCCAAGTCTATATTAACAACCATAAGATGGAAACTCGGTTGTATAGAAAAAAGACAGCAGGAAACTCCACTCTCCATGCGAGTAGCTTGCATCCCAAGCATCTCATGAATAGTATACCTTATGGAGAGATTCTGCGTCTGCGACGCATCTGTAGCAATGATGGGGACCTAGCAATAGCACAGAGTAACAGCCGAGCGAGATTCTTAGAAAGGGGATATCCTGAAAATATTATAACTAAAGCCATAACTAAATCAATGACGTCAACTAGAGCAGAGGCCCTTAAGGACAAATTGAGGGATAGCGAGCTCAGTGCAGATTATGGTAAGGACAAGAAAGCATTTAACATGATCATGAAATACAGTAAGCAGCATAAACCCTTGCAGTAAATCATTCAAAAAAACTGAGCAATGGTACTCAATGATCCTGTGATAGGACCCCTGCTACCGCAGTGGGTGTCCATCACATACAGCAAAGCGCCATCTACACGAGACAAGTTAGTTAAAACCAGCCCTGAGACAATTGAAAGTGGGAGTTTGCTTCACATGAAGAAAGGATTTTACAAATGTAAAACATGCAAGGCATGTTCGCATGGCATTAACAAAAATACATATAAAACATCTTTCAGTGATAGGGAATTTAAGATTTCCAAATTGTTGACCTGCAGAACAGAATATTCTGTCTATGTATTGTTGTGCCTGTGTGGCCTACAGTACATAGGCAGCACTGTTTTGCAGGTACATAAGCGAGTATTACAACATTTACACACCATTACAAATCAAGACAACACATATCCCGTGGTGCGTCATTTTAGAGAAAAACACAATTCCAACTATGCAGACCTCAAATACTTTGTACTTGATACAGTCCCCCCAAGCAGACGAGGTGGTGATAGGAAAACAAACTAAGAAAGTTAGAAACCAGATACATTTTACAACTGGATTCGAAACACCCAGGGGGACTGAACGCAACTGAGGATCTGCACATTTGCTTAGGATAGATTCAGAGTGGGAAAACTAAAAAAGGTGCTTTATTCATTTTTATGGTAATGTTTTATCCATTTGACTGATTTCAGCAAAGAATTTTTATGCTACATCCATGAGAAGATTCAAGATGGTGAATTGCAAATTGTTATGGGTATTTATTTATTGCCAATAATTTATATAGTATTTTACTTATATCTATTGGACATATTTATTTATTAATATATTTAATAAATTTATTCATACAAATTGCAATTTGCACATGGGGTTGGATTGAAAATATAAATTCATCCATTCATCCATTAATGGCAAAATCCAAACCCAGTACTAACTTCTCAGCTTAGGGGATATCCAATGGATTAAGTCATGAACATGCCTACAAAGCGATCCCGTACACAGTAAAGTCCTGAGTAAACAATCAATTTATTTATACCAATTGTCCTTATAGTAACAGAACGGAATCAGATAGGGATAATACCTAGTTATTAATCGTTTTGCACGTTGCACTTTAACTTCAAGCACTTTTTTTTTAACCTTTAGTACTTTAGCAATCATGACAACAAGACTATAGCCATTTGACTGTACAAAATATATATTACCTCGGATTTAACCGCATATTGTCAATGGTAAAACGAAAGCAAGAATTGAGTTTTGGTATTCAATCAATTATGTATATATAGGTGGCAATATCAATTACATTTCACATCAGATGTAAAATAGAGCAGAACCATGACAACAATGAAATTTTAATCATCATGGGCACCCAAAAAACCGCAACCTAAAATGAAATATCGTGATGGCAATGCACAATGATCATGTTTATGAATATACTTTGAAAATTGCAGATGTCGGTTTTATATTGATACTTACGAACAGTACATGTCTTTTATGTCTATTTTAAAGTCACCACGTGATACGTTGATTGCTTGCACTTGGCACTTTAAATATTGCACAAACTCACCTAACCATGTCATGTGATCAAGGCTCGGACGAGCCGAAACGCGTAATGGCGATGGAAGAATAAAAACACTCTGAAAGCACCTACTCGGGTCCGTGTCCGTACTGTGGAACTATCCTTGGCATGCAGCGGAGAAAACGCGATATATATAAATATATATATATATATATATATATATATAGTAGGTAGTTATAGTTAGGACCTAGATTCCATAGGAAAAGTGTTTTTTGAAAAAAGTGTGTTCCCCATGTTAATTCCCGTTGGGATTTTAGACACGACTATAGCCCAAACCGCTGGACGGAATTACACCAAATTTGGCAGAAAGGTAGCTCTTGGCCCAGAAACAATCATTTTTGTTATTTGGTGTAAATCTTTACAGAAGTTTTCGAGATATTTAAACAAAAACAAAGTTATATATCTAGGCTCACTAAAACTTTGCGAATACTCCCGATCTCGTGGAGAGATCTGATTGGCTGCCAACACTTCAACAAAGAAGTGTTGACATCCATTTTGGGACTCAGCCTTAGCTGACTCCCAACTGAAAAGTAAAAAATAAAGAAAAGGGGGCAAAAGATCCAGAACTAGGGTGAGAGGGGCCACGCAGCCCCCTCCCGGGCAATATTTGGCCCTGGGGACCACCACCTCTCCAGGGCATGGGTTAAATAAAAGTGGGAAGGGTGCCACGTGGCCCCCTCCTGGGGTGTTATTGGTCTCCGGGACTACCATCTCCCCAGGGCTGGCCCTGTGCAATAGACAGGAGACGGGCCGCGCAGACCTACTCCTGGAGCCATTAATGGCCCTGGGGACGTCACCTCCCAGGGCCGACTCCCTATGTCCCGGGGTGCCCACCCCCCAGGACATAGCTGTTTGCTCTGGCTTGGTGGGAGTTTGACAGCTCCCACCAAGCGAGAGCAAACAGAAAGTCTGCTCTCAACTGGCGGTAGCAGGAAAATTGATTTTGCCCACTGGGAGCTGACTTCAGTCGGGAAAACAGATGAAAGAATTGCTCCTGCACGCGGGGAGTAGCAGTTTTGCTGCTCCCTGTGTGCAGGAGCAATGCCAGCTCCCACTGGAGGCAGCAGGAACTGCAGGGGCATTGAAGCTCTCCCTGCGGTCCTCAATGCTGCACACTGGGTGCCCTGGGTAGGCTTCAGGGTACCCAGGATCATGTAGCCAGGCCCCAGGGGGTGGGGTCCCCAGAGCTGAAGTCAACCCAGGAAGCGGGGCCGAGCGGCCTCTCTCCCCTTGTATAAAGGACAAATGATCCTAACTTCCTGGCCTTGGGCAAGGCAAAGCAAGTGTGTTTTCTCGGCAAATCCACATTGAAAGACATTCTGAAATCCTTTCTGGAGGTGAGTGCATCATTGATCTATCGGAGCACAATCTGTAGTGACTGTGATGATTGCTTTCTTTCTTGGTCTCTCCTGGAGAGAGCAGAGTCCATGGCTCTCCCTTTAAATTACTATGTGTATGTAAATGTGCAAAATCACCTGGAAGATCCATCCGTTTGGCCCTGCCCCGTGCCCCTTAGTAGTATGTAAAGGTCTTCCTGACTTTTGCCAGGATGATGGACAGCTTAACAAAAGGCCCCTCAGCGTTTGCTGCCGATTTGGGTGACGTGTTCTTGATGCAGAGGAATATGATGACATGTCCAGCAAACGAAGAAGCACTTACTTCATATAGTTAGGAAGAAGTACCCTTGTTTGGTGGAGATTTACCCTTTTTGTAGTCTTGTTGTCTTCTCTATAGGATGACTCATGTTCTCACAGATTTCTGGATAAAAATGCAAAAGGAACAATTACATTGCTGAAGTTCACACAAGGTTACTGGAGACATTTCCAGGTGGCCCATTATGCAGATGTAGTTTAGAATAGGCACTGGACATTTACCCAACGAGGTAGCACTTAGTAATTAACCAATAGAAAGTACTCCAGTTGGGTCGATATTTTGTGCAAAACTGTGGACTCTTGTTGGATAAAGGGGCAGGTGAGGTTCTGTTCTGTTGCAGTCTCACACAGCTACTGACAAACCTGCAGTGTTGGTTCGAGGCCTACAGGGCTAGGCAAATAAAGACACCAACACTGGGGTATGCGTTGTTGGCGTTGGCCCGCAACTAGCGTGTCATGGCCCTGCCTCCTTTATTTGTTTCCAAAACTCACGTCACCACGTGGGACAAACCACATTCCCTTGGGACACAGGTGTGTATGAATAACACCCCCGAGATCCCAAGGGCTGGTGGATCACTACATTCCTTACCAAATTTAACAAAACAGAACATAAACATGAATAACAGAAGTTTATTTTGACCATAGCAGAGGGATATTACATATGTTTAGCAAATAATGTTCATACAGTTACCGCTCTGTAGATCACTACCCATCGGGCGGCTCCTTCACATCATGAACTCCGCTAGACAGGACGATGGAGCGGAATTGCTCCTTAGACAATACCTGGAGTAATCACTACATCCTGAGCAGGAGGATACCCTGTATCCAGAGTCCTCTCTTTCCTGTGACACCAAGTGAGGGGCACTGATTGACCTGGACTCGGCATTGTTCGTTGGAGATCTTCCACTCAGGTCACCTGGAGAAGAGGACACTGACTCCGGGTTATTGTCAGTTTCACTGTCTACCAAGTTCTCATCACGATGAGATCGTTCAACACCGGGACCATTGTCCTTTTTAAAGAATGAGACGATTTGAGTCACCTCCTCGTCCCCTCTACGAACTATAATCATTGTCCCTTGTCTTTGCACCACTTTCCACCATTGGGGCTCAAAAGGCAGGAAAAGCTTGCTGGCCGGGTGGTGATCCTTTAAGTACACTTGATCTCCTTCACAGATGACAGAGAGGATTGCATTTCGTCTCGCACTGGATTGGTCATTCATATGCTTCCTCCGGGAGAGCACAGCCGATCAATGGGCTCCTAAGTTCAGGAGGGATGATGAGTGATGGTGTCACGTACTGCTCTTCCCATGCTGGCATGCCCTGGTGCTCTCTCAGTGGTGGCATGAGGGGTCATGCGGTACTCTCGCAGGAAACTGTAGCTGGCTCTCTACTGATAACTCGTCAGCATGTGCGATGTGGATTAGCTTGTTCAAAGTTTTCAGGAAACGTTCTGCTTCCCCATTTGCCCGGGGCCATCGGGGGGTCACTTTACCGTGTTTGATACCTCATACGTTTATATAGTCCTCAAACTCTTGCCCGTGGAACGGGGGGCCGTTTTCTGTCTTCACTAATTTGAAGATGCCATGGGCGGCAATGATCTTTTCCACCTTTGTGATGACCTCTGCAGCCGTCTGTGTTCCTACGATCTCCACCTCTGGATACTGTGTCTGGCCATCGATGACAACTAGAGCATAGCGTCCATCTGGGAGGTGACCAAAATCCATGCTGACTTGTTCCCATGGATGTTTGGGGTCATCTACAGTGATTACAGGGGATGGTCAATGAGGGGCGCCGGTCACTTGGCACCAATGGCGTTGTCGGATTGCGCTCTCGACCATCTCGTCCATTCCTGGAAACCACACTTTGGCGCGAAATCTGCTCTTTGTCTTGAGTATCCCTTGATGTCCCCTGTGGGCCAGCTGCACAGCCTGAGCTGTGAGGCTTAATGTAATGACCAATCTGGGACCTCTTAACAGGCACCCGCTGTTATCTGTTGATTGTTCTTCTTTCACCTTAAGTAGTGACTCCAGAACATTTCTTGCCAGTGGGGTCCTCTTTGTTAAACTTTGCGTGATCAGTCGCCAGTCTGTAGACTGGATGGCAGCGATGGCTAACTGCAGGCATTCATCTTCTTTGGTGGCTTCGATCAGTGACTCTAGACGCATTGGGAGGGGGCAAGATCTCTCCGTGACTAACCTAACATAGGCTTCAGTGGCTTCCGTGGCTTCTTGTTCTTTAGGAGTAGCATTCCGAGGATGTCTCAAGAGATAGTCGGCTGGATTAGATGATCTTGGGCGATACTCAACTCAACAATTGTAATCCTGGATTTGTAGAAGCCACTTTTCAATGTGGGGAGATGGCTGGGACGAGGAGCCATGGAAGTGTGGTATCCAGGGTTTGTGGTCAGTCAAGACAACAAACGGACAGCTGTATACATAAATGAGAAAATGCCTGCACGCCCAGTGAATCGTGATGGCCTCTCGCTTGATTTGAGAATATATCTGCTCTGTCTGTCAGGGAGTGGCTGGCATAGGCCACAGGGACTCAGCTCTCATCAGGGTGCTGCTGCATCAAGACTGCCCCCAGGCCATAAGGACTTGCGTCAATGGCTACATGTGTGTGTCTCGCTGGATCAAAGTATGAAAGGGTGGTTTTGGGAGAGAGTGCCTCTTTTGTCCTGTTCCGCGCCCCACTGCCAGGGCATCGAAGATTTCATGAGTTCTCTGAGTGGTCGAGTCAGATTTGTCAGACTATGCCTTGAAGCTCCTCACCTCGAAGACGTTCGGTGCTGGGGCTTCCTGGATGTCTTGCACCTTTTCCGGGTCAGGGCCAATGCCATCTCCCAAAAACGTGTATCCGAAGAAACTGATCCTTTTCTTGAGGAACTCACATTTCTCCCTGTGTTGAGTTAGGCCAGCATAATGGAGGCGTTGGAGTACACCTGCCCAGGTGTGTATGGAGTGCTTTGAGTGACTTGGCATATGCAAGGATATTGTCACTCACATTGAGGACCCCCGGTAGCCCACTGAACACCTCCTTGATTGTATTTTGGAGTACCTCTGCGGCACGAGATACCAAAATTTAGGTGCCGGTACTGCCATAGACTGACGTGGGTCGAGAAAGTTGTGATGTACCATGACTCAGGGTGAGGTGGCAGGTGGTGGTATCCCAACCAGAGGTCTACCTTCGAGAACTATACGGCTCCATTCAGCTCACCAAGGATGTCGTCAATGGTAGGAGTGAGGTGGCATTCTCTCTTGATGGCGGCATTTGGGAGCCGCATGTCTACACAAATTCTGACCTGGCCCGGTAGTTTCCGCTCCTTTGCCACTCCTATTGGGGATACCCATGGAGTGGGCCCCGTGACTTTCTTATTGACTCCTTTGTTTTCTTGTTTTTATAATCCCTCTTCTACTTTGCGCCTCAAGTGGGGGGCAATGCGTTGGTGTCTCAAAGCTACTAGTTGAATGGACTGGTCGATATGCAGTTTGTTTTCTTCGGTTTTGAGGCATCCTATGCCTTGGAAGATCTCTTTGAACTCGTCCAGTATGGTTGCAATTTCTTCCTCCTGGTTGGCGAATTCAAAGGATATTAGCTTCAGTGTCTCTGCTGTAGCTCCGCTCAGGAGCATCCCTGGACCCTCTTTGGCTACATAGTCTGTGGTGTCAGACTCTTGTTCACCATGGGATATCGTGGACATAAAACATCCAAGGAGGGGAATCGGCATCTTTTGACCATATGCAAACCCACGAATCTGGGCTTTCTTTAGTGGGGGCTTGGGTTCATGTTGTGGTAGGTTTGCGCGGACATGAGTTCGATTGAGGCGCCTGTGTTGATGGTGGCAGTTATGCGTTGGTCATGGACTTTGATTTGGCACTTAGGAAGTTGGTGGGGATTGGGAGACTGTTTTCCAATGGCAAGGACGTAATGTGCTGGATAGTCGTCAGTCTCATCATCGTCCATGTCACCTTGGTCTTCATGTTCACTTACCGCTTATGTGGCTTCTTTTGTTGTTTTGGCTGACCTGCACACATTTACCTTCCAGCAGGCAGCGCATCGCTTTCTTTTCGCAGGACATTCCGTCATCTGGTGTTGGGACCCTCCACAGTATCTGCACTCCTTCCTTTTTCCTGGAGGGCATCGTGGCAGGGGAGGGGTTGGTGTGGCTCTTACCACTTAGGCCTGTTTGGTCTTATGGGGCGGTGGAGTACAGCTTCCATGTGTGAGGCTCTCGCTTTGGCTACTTGTTTGGATCTCCCCATTAATAGGATGTCTTGCAGGGATTTCTCAGATTCTTGAAGTATGTTCTCCCTCAGTTTTGCCGAGTAGCAGCCCTGGATGATTTGAGCCTTGATTTCTTCCTGTTCAATCTGGAAAGCCGCATGTGCTTGCCAGTTCTTTTAGTTGGCAGTGAAAGGCATCTAGTGATTCGTCGACTCTTGGCGAGCTTGCTGGAACAGGACACGTTCGTAGTCTGTGTTGGCCATTGGCTCAAAATTAGCATTTAGGGCGTTCAGCAGTGTGATATATGTTTTGGGCGTGGCCTCCACTAATGTTTTGTATATTCTATGGATGTCTTTCCCTCCGAGGTGTAGGAGCAATGCTCTAGTCCTATCTCGAGCTACACCTGCCCCTTTGAAGTCAAAGTCTGCATGGGCCACCTGGCTTGTTATAGTGCAGTCGTTGCTCTTTTTTGTTGATGTGCAGTAGCTCCACACCGGCGCTTCCAAACCTTTCCAGAGTTGCCCGGGTATTCAGTATGTTTAATGATAAATGTCTATGTAATTGTATATCTATCTTTTTTTTCCCTTTTCTCGTGCTTATTACCAGTCTCACCTTGACAGTTGTCCTTATATCGGTCTGTAGGGCCCCTCGATGATCACTCCTTTCAGTCGCTGTGTGGGTCATTGGGGCGGGGAGCAGACCTCTTCTGCGTGTCCTGTAAAGGCTCCTGGCCCACCAGGCAGTGGGATGAAAGGGTGCTGAAGCCGCTCAACAGGGAAATTGTTTGGTTTAAGAATGACCGTGAGGGGACGTCTGGTCTCTCTTGGGATGTGGCCACACCCTGCTCCCATACTGCACCTCGCGGAGGGGAGAGCAGAGTCCTTGGAGAGGCATGCACTGGAGCAGGTAGAAAGCGCAGCTGGCTTGCACCGCAGGGAGGTACATGGGGCACCTGATGCCTAGGCTTGTATCGGTGTTGTGTAGCTCCCGTTGGTCTGGGTGTGTGGCGGATGACCCGCCTTGTTGCCAGTACAGTGTTGGTTCAAGGCCTACAGGGCCGGGCAAATAAAGACACCAACACTAGGGTATGTGTGGTTGGTGTTCACATGCGACTAGCGCGTCACAGCCCCACCTCCTTTATTTACATCCAAATCCCACATCACCACGGACAAACCACTTTCCCTTGGGACACAGGTGTGTATGAATAACACCCCTGAGATCCTAAGGGCTGGTGGAACACTACAACACCCACACAAACATTTAGACACCCACTCACACACCCATTCTGCCACTCTCACATCCACTCACAGATCCACACAGCCACTCACACACACACACTTGCAGTCAGTCACACATCCACTCATACACCAACAAAACTACTCACACACCCACTCAAAGACCCATACAGCCACTCACAGACCCACTCACTTACCGACACAGCAACTCACACACCTGCTCATACAATCATTCAGCCACTCACACACCCATTCACACACCTGTATAGTCACTCACATACCCACAAAACTGCTAACACAACAACTCACAGACCCATCCAACCACTCGCAAACAACCTGACATACCCACATAATCACTCACACACCCATTCACAGATCCATACAGCCATGTACACACCCAGAAAAGTACTCACACACCCACTCCCTTACTTATACAGCCACTCACACACTCTCAAAGGTTACAGGTTACCGTTAGGGTATAAAATTAAAAACATCTTCTAAATTTACTAAAAGAAAAACTCAAGGTTACAGGGATGTTATAGTTAGGAAATAACATTAAAAAAGCTCAGAAATTCACTGGAAAAAAACAAAGGTTATGGGGATGTTATGGTTAGGCTCAGATTTAATTTGTACAAAACCATTGAAATTCAGCAGTTATATTTATCTGACATCACTGATGACATTTCAAATGACATCACTAGTGACATCACTGATGACATCATCCATGGAACCACTTACACACCCACTAACACTCCCATACAATCTCTCAAATACCCACTCACAAACTCACACAACCATTCACATACCCATTCACAGAGCCATAAAACTACTGATACACACCTACTTGCTCACTTATACAGCCACTCACACAACTACCCACTCACCCATACAACCACTCACAAATCCATTCACTCATCCACAAAACTACTTACATATCTGTTCACACATCCATACAAGCACTCACTCACACACCCACTCACTCACCTATACAACCACTCATACATACATTGACTGTGCAAAACAGCTACGCACAAACCTACTCATTTACCCTTACACCCACTCAAACAGCCACTCACTCACCCATGGAGCCACTTACAGAGGCACCCAGTCACCAATATAGCCATTCACATAGCCACTCACCCACCCATCCATACAGTTACTCACACAACCACTCACTCATCCATACAGCCACTAACACAGCCACATACTCACCCATGCAGTCACTGATACATCCACTCCCTCACCCATACAGCCACTCACACAGCCCTTAATAATAATAATAATAATACCGACACTTGTAAAGCGCGACAGCTACCTCAAACAGAGGTGTCCCGGCGCTTCACTCACCAATACAGCCACTCACACAGGCACTCACTCACCAATACAGCTGCTCACACATCCACTTATTCACTCATGCAGTCACTCACATACCCACTCACAGGCCCATACAGCCACTCAGATAGCCACTCACACACAGATTCAGACAGTCTCACAGGCTCTCCAATGACATATGTTAGAAATAGTATCACTCAGTAGTATAAAAAGAATAGCAATTTAACTTATGCAGTAGCTTAGTATATATCTTTAAACTCAGAAACGTTTACAAAACACACTCATTGGATGATGTCATCAGTGATGTCATTTGAGATGTCATCAGTGATGTCACTGACCATGTCATGAGTGATGTAATATGTGAGATCATAAGCAGTGCATTGCTGGGGCATAAGTTATAGTTAGCTCAGGTAACTATAATGGCTGAATTTCAATGGTTTTGCACCAGTGAAATATGAGCCTAACTATAATGTCCCTGTAACCTTTGTTTTTTTTAGAGAAGTATGTATATATATCATGTGATCAAGGGCAATGGTTTGCCCGAAACGCGTCATGGCGGTGGTGCAGGGCGTCCACCAATAAATTGAAAATTGCACCAAACTTTGGGTCTGCGTTCGTCATCCTTGTTGGTACACTAGCGTTACCTGGCGAAGTAAACTGCATATATATATATATATATATATATATATATATATATATATATATATATATATATATATATATATATATATATATATATATATATATATATACACTGAAAAAACCATAGGTTTCAGGGACGTTATAGTTAGAAATTAGCATTTCAAAAACCATAGAAATTCACTGAAAATACCATAGGTTTCAGGCACGTTATAGTTAGAAATTAGCATTTAAAAAACCCTAGAAATTCACTGAAAAAACCATAGGTTTCAGGCACGTTATAGTTAGAAATTAGCATTTAAAAAACCTTAGAAATTCACTGAAAAATCCATAGGTTTCAGGGACGTTATAGTTAGTTGGACATTTCACTCGTACAAAACCAGAGAAATTCCACCGTTATAGTTAGTTCAGCTAACTATAACTCGTGCACCCGCAATGTACTGCTGATGACGTCACATATTACATCATTCATGACATGGTCCGTGACATCACTGATGACATCTCAAATGACATCACTGATGGCATCACTGATGACATCATCCAGCGACTGTGTGTTTCTTTAAAGTTTAAATATGTTTTATATATATGCCAAGGTGTATTGAAGAATGAGTGGGTGTATAAGTGTCTGGATGGAGGATTTAGTAGGTGCGTGACTGACTGTTTAAGTGAGTGATTAAATGTGTCTTACTCAATGCATGGGTTAGTGACTAAACTGTGTGAATGTCTGTATCAGTCTGTCTGTTGTATAAGCTGCTGCATGGGTTGGTAAGTAGCTACATGAGTGTCTATATGGGTTATCAATTGGTTGCCTGAGTATTTGTATGGGTGCCTGAGTGTGTGTGTGGGTGGGTGGGAGGTGTGTGACTCTGTGCATCGATGTTTGAGTGGTTGATTCACTTGGTGTAAGGGTTCAAGAGTGCATGTGGAAACAGCTGTATGGGTGGGTGAGTGTGTGTATGGGTGTGTTGGTGAGTGAATGGATGTCTCAGTGGTACATGTCCAAGTAACTACATATGTAAAAGGCAGTGTATGTGAGAGTTGGAGTATATAAATGACTATACGTGAGAGTCAGTGATTGTGAGAGTGGCTGTATGGATGAGTGTGTACTTGTATCAGTGATTGTATAAGAGAGTAAGTATGCATTTGTTTCTGTATGAATAAGTGATGTGGTGTGTGTATAACTGTATAGGTGAGTAAATAGAAGTGTGATTGTTTCTTTGCATGACTGACTAGGTGTGTGAGTAACTCTGGATGAGTGGTGGTGTGTGAGTCTGTATAGGTGTATGAGTGCATATGATAGTGTTGTATTGATGAGTGACTGCATGTATGAGTGATTGTATGGGTGGATGAGTGGTGGTGTGTGTAGACCTAGGAATCAGTGAGTGCGTATGTAGTAACTGGTATAGGTGTGTCGATGGTTTCGAAAATGGTAGTCTGTATTTTAGAGTGGGTGTATCAAAGGTTATATTAGGGTGTGAGGAGGTGCATCAGATTTTCACGTGGATGATGTCATCAGTGATGTCACTGACCATGTCATGAATGATGTAATTGTGACGCCATCAGCAGTGCATTGCGAGGACGCGAGTTATAGTTAGCTGAACTAACTATAACGGCGGAATTTCTCTGGTTTTGTACGAGTGAAATGTCCAACTAACTATAACGTGCCTGAAACCTATGGTTTTTTCAGTGAATTTCTATGGTTTTTTAAATGCTAATTTCTAACTATAACGTCCCTGAAACCTATGGTTTTTTCTGTGAATTTCAAAGGTTTTTTAAATGCTAATTTCTAACTATGACATAGCATTCTCATTTTCAGAGTGGTGGA
The DNA here is from genome assembly GCA_963921515.1 of Calotriton arnoldi. NCBI lineage: Eukaryota > Metazoa > Chordata > Amphibia > Caudata > Salamandridae > Calotriton > Calotriton arnoldi. The sequence continues at coordinate 30,612 of CAWUFW010019710.1, read as the reverse complement.
GAAAGGTGAGCGTGGCCTCCAAACAACTTTTAGCAATCCCACTGTGTGGGATTTACAGGAGGTAACAGGAGGGGTAGTTAGCCCCCAACGTCAACCTTGGGGGCCAACTACCCCTTTTATTACCTCCAGTAAGTCCCACACAGCAAGATTGCTAACTTGTTATATCGGGCACGGCCCCTCCCTGCACCACTGTGCAAGCGCGCCCCTGGCGCGTTGTAAATTGAGGATTAATTCCCCTTGAGTCCTGAGGGTCCCTGGGGCCAACTAGCCCACCAGGTACATCCAGTAAGTGCCAGAGAGCTGCGTTGCAGAGAGGTGTAAAAGGGCGTGGCCTCAGAACACCTCTCTGCAACGCAGTCTGTGCATACTGGAGGTACCTGGTGGGCTAGTTGGCCCAGAGACCTCAGGATTCAAGGGACTTAATCCCAATTTAATGCGCCAGGGGCACATTTGCACACTTGTTTTGTTAGGCCCCGCCCCCTCCCTGCACCACTGTGCAAACGTGCCCCCTGGCACGTTGTAAATTGGGGGATTAATTCCCCTTGTGTCCTGAGGGTCCCTGGGGGACAACTAGCTCACCAGGTACCTCCAGTAAGCGCCACAGAGCTGCGTTGCAGAGAGGTGTAAAAAGGGGTGTGGCCTCGGAACGTCTGATCCAAACATGCAACCTGTATGAAGCTTATCTCTCTCTGACCTTAGTCCACCGAGTGAGACTGCTCCCCAAGCCCTCTTGCCTTCGGTGTGGTGATGCTCCCGCCAATTTTTATCAAGTGGTTTGGTTGTGCCCTATCATTCAAAGGTTCTGGTCAGCAGTGGTGGGTGAGTTGACCGAGGTGCTGGGATGGGAGGTCTCCCTCTTCCCCCTCATGCTTTTACTGGGTGTCCTTGAGGGCTCGGGTGGTACGAGAGCTGACCAAACATTCCTGGAGACGGCCCTCATGGTTGCTAAGAGAGATATTGCTGCCCATTGGAAATCCCCTTCACCTCCCTCACAATGGCAGTGGGGGGTGGATTGGGTTGGTTTGTGTTGCGTTGCAGCAGAAGCCGCTCTACGAGGCCAGGGGATACCCCCTTAAACATGGCTGAGTATGGAGGATGTTCCTGGACCTATACCTCTATGGTACCACTTGAGGGTAGGGGTGTCAATGTCGCTGCTGCACTGTAGTGATGTGTTGTATCAACTGTACTCAATTCCTTGCAATTGTAGAATGTAATTTTCATGGATGAGCCAAATATGTCACAATGTTCTTTTTTCTCTTGGCATAAAAAACATTAAAAATATTTTTAGCAAAACAAACCTTAGGACACTAGTTATGGTTACTTGAGATAACTATAACTGGTGAATTTCGGTTATGTTTTTTATTGAAAATGTTATGTTGTTACTGAACATTTCACCCAACTATAACGTTACTTTAACTTTTGTGTTTTTTCAGTGAATATATATGTAAAATGCCTTGTAACGGTCAACACTCTGTATTACATGCATGGTAAAGGCATGCATTGTAAAAGCATGTATTGTAACAACTGATATTCCTCCCACACTACACACTGGCACCCCTAAAGGGCGTCCTACACACTGCAGCATGTCTCATCCAGGGCTTGAAAAAATATGATCTCATCACCTCCATCCTGATGAAACTCCCCTTGCCACCCTGCATCGTCTTTAAAACCAGCGGCACCAATTACAAAGCCATCAAAACTAGCGTGCCTGCTTATCTTGTAGACATGCTTACCATCTCTGGTGGCTCTCAGTACACCCAGCGCCAGGACAACATCACACTGAAGACAAAGAAGTGCAAAAAATCTAAAACAAAGCAGCATGCCTTTCCTATCTATGTACACATACATGCTATGAACATCCTTCTGTCCATCACAACCTCCCCAACGCTGCTCTAATTTAGGATAGAGATGAAAGAGCACCTCTTTAAAGAAAACTGTATCGTAATATATCAACAGTCCACACTAGATACCTCTCCTACTACTCATTGACTTCGACCGTGTACAGCTCTCCTCTACGTCTTGGCATAGTTTGTCCAATAGAAATGCTACCTATATACATACATTAATGAGTACACAAAGTACAGGAGTATTCTTTTAAATACTTATACATACCCTTTTGAATAGGCTCGAAACATCAAACTCTCGATTAATAGAAGTATAAAGAGGGCACAGCCCTCTTCATGTGTACTAATTGTATATGAATTTTCCCATTTTATTCCTATTTTAATTGTTTTGTGGGCAATACAAAAAAGGCATGCAAGTGTATATAAAAGTACATTACAGGAGTACCACTCATACTCATAAATGCCTTTGTGAATAGGCCACCATGTTTTGTTCTTGGGATCACGAGTCTCCAGGACATGCATCACAAGAATGTGGAAATCTCTCCAACTATTGATGAATAGAGACATAAAAATCTGCAAGATGGCCCAAATGGACATATGTTATAATGCTGGAATCAGGTTAACCGATAAATGGAAAGTGTCTGGGGTGACTGCCTTGCTAAAATAAAAGCCTATGGTGGAAGTTTTCTAACATTTTGTTCCAGGTTTGAACTGGCACAAACTGTAGAGTTGGGATTTAATTTTCAGTGCAAAACTTGCTTTGTGCTGGCAAGTAGGCCTAAAGTAACACAAAGTAAAGCTATGCCCTACTTTGCTTTATGTTCCATGAGTGGTACATGAGTGTTCCCATGCTATCACCCGTGGTTTATGAAGCAAAGCTCTACCTACTAACATTTGATCACAAGGTTTTTCTGCCACAAAATAATGCCTCTTTGAGGTTGGCGTTAACTTGGAGACATGTTTTTATTTCTCCAAACCTTTCCAGTTTTGTATATGTGCTGCAATGTATAGCACACATGTAAAGTCAGAAAAGTGTTATAACTATGTCTAAGCATAGTATTTTGTACTGGAAGGCTAGTCTTCCAGTACAAAACCTATGCTAGACATCACAAACGCACCTCTTTGCACCTTGGCGCACAGCAGCCACAAGTGCGCCAGTGCAGGGAAAAAGAAGACCAGCACCATATTTTAGTAGATATGTCGCTGTTCTGCTCTCTTCCTTTTGGGAAATGCAGTGCAGCAACTTTGATTGCTGCGTTGCGTGAAATGTAAGTAAATCTACTCCTATGTATGTAGTCCATATTAGCGTGTCCACCATTTTACAGATGTCTTACCCTGCAATCGCATACACACTCAAAAAGACGATTTGCCCAGGGGTGAGTCGAACCAGGTGGTTGATATTCGAGCAGAGGACGCTGCTACTATTGATAACAATAAAAATAAAGAATATTAATAAAGATAATACTAATAATGACGTATTTGTACGTAGCATGGCCAACTAGCTAAATTAGGTGTCAACAGTAATAACTCACTGAGCCTAAACTGTTCACGGGAGAGGGCAAAATCTACGAGTACAAAATATGTTCGGCAAATACATTCGGAACATTGGGTTAAGCTTAGAATTAGGTGCAGTACATTACTTTGCAGACATTAAAACTAGATCTGGAAATAGGTTCCTCATTCGATCTTATTTTACAGGCTAATAGTCCTGTAAAACTGGAACAGTATGGGTAGCATTTAGGAACTACATTTCAAAATACATCTTCTCTTTTTTTAATTCTTTTAATATATCGCTTGCATTTTCTTTCCTTGTCCTCTATTTAGACAAAGTTTTGTAATTGAGAAAAAAGTGCTGAACCTCAAAATTGTCAGGACTGGCATTAAGAAGGTTTTTAGCACTTTCCTTCCGTTTATTTCTCTTTTTTTATCCTTTCTCTAGCTTGAATTAAAAGCTTCAGTATTTCTACCCCTCGCCTCCCAGGTCATAAACGGACTTGAACTAAAAATAACAATTGATATAAACGTTAAGGTCTTTTAAAGCTGTATTCCAATAGATTGTATTTAATTGCTACACTTTGGGTAGTCCTCTGTGTAGTTCACTTAAGCTTTCTGCTAAGTATTCAAGATGAAGCCCTATGGTAGTTTAGTATATCACTTGCATAGTGCAAACTTAAATCTGTTGGGTTTCTTGTTGCATAAGCCCACAGGCCGGAAGATAGCATGGAACCATGGCGAACACCACCGAAAAGGCACATTGGTTCAGAAGCAGAGGACAGTAAAGAAAAAAACTGGACCGGTTACCATTAAGCATAAATATAGAAGGAGCTATCCTTTTGTGAAACACTGGTCTGTTGAAATGACGCTTTTAGCATTAGTAATGATTGTTCAATTAACAAGAATACTGACATTTGTATATTTCAGATGTTAATGGTAAAGTATTTTATTGTTTTTTGTTTTGCCTCAATTTTTGTTTTATATGAAACTAATGTAACAATCATTAAACTGGTCTAACTAATGAAGTGCTAATTGGTATTTTTGCAGGAATCTCAGGAAAATGACTTAATGACACTATAGATAATTTGTCAGCGATCAATAAAAAGAAAAACTCACTTTTAAGCATAAAGTTATTTTGGTAGATGGTGTAATCAACCTTAGAGAAAAGGATTGGAAAGTAACGTGGATATGAGTGACACTAACCTTTAGAAACAGTTGTTAGAGTGATCTTAGGATGTACTTATAAATGATCTATAGCAATATGCTGTCAGTTATGTAATGAGATAGGAATGATTACAATCCTAGAGACACTATTTAAATTACAATTTGTTGCTAATTATTATCCCATTAATTTATTTATTCAATTAAATTAGTGTGCTTAACTTTATGCAATAACATAAAACAGTCATAAAAAGTTTCTTACACACAAAATACAACCAAGTTAAAAATAAAAAAGATCCTAAACACACATCAGCCATTTCAAGAAAATAAAGTACAATGTATCATGTCTCACTTCAATCCTTGCACTCAGAGTAATCCTAATATAGATATAAACATAATTTATGACTCTACCACTTACTCTACAATTTAGCAGCATTCCCTCTAATTAAACTAGACTGCGTCGCATATTAACTCCGTCAAGTTAAGGGACAGGTTCACCAAGTATTTTTTGGTAGATTGGCACAACTTGCTTTTCTTGTATTCCTGGTTTACTAGTGCATTTCTAGAGTAGGCCAGGATACTCCTGGAATTTAGTATTAAGCCAGGGGTACTCCAAGAGCAAGAAAGTCACAGAAAATTCTTTGGGATTCGAGCCTAATATTTCGTATCAAGGGTGCTTCAATGGCACTACAACATTTTATATATTTTAAAACCCAATAACATTTTAAATTGTGTTTATTTTAAAATCTCAAACTTGACAAAGTTCATATACACTAATTTTCCAACTAGCTTTCCGCAGCTTCCAAAACCACATTGGGAGAGGGGCAGGGTATGCGGGCACAGTGACAGCCCAACCATGTTTGACCCCTCCAGCACAACTGGGGGAGCAGACAGTGTTCCCCAGCTTCACAGAACCCTCACCGAGCCCCGACACCTCACATCCCCCCTGTCCATGACCCATAGTAATCCACAAATCCCATCTACCAGCTGCTCAGAGCATGTGGTAAATGGGGTTGAAAAAGAGGTGGTTATTGGATGTAGAATCAGGACTGACATGACGTGGAAATGGACTGGGTCTGCATTTTATTCCCCATCCCAGGGTCGTTTACTTGTCAACGCCATTCTGAGTGAGGGAGTTACAAGCTGGAAATGGCCATTCCTGCCCCCATGTATCCTTGCACCAAATGGGCAACTCATAACGAGTCCATTAGTGATTTATTTGCCAGTCATTTAAATGACTTAATCACATGCACTGATTTATCAGACGATTACTTAAATCTGATTACTTAAAACCTTCACATCCACTTCATTTGGCCATGCGCCAAGGGTGCCTGGCCTGTCCCCTTGTCCACAATGCTCACTGTGCATGATCTGTGCCCAGACATGGTGGCCGTGTAAATTTTCTTTTCAGACATTTTTTCATGATTTCCAAAAAAGACATTTTCGAAAATATTTGCGCTCCTGATTTTGGGTTTGTGGCCCTCAGCTGTGGCCCATGCAGGTAAGAGCGCTGGGGCGGTGGGGCCCGGTGGGGAGGGATTTCGACAGACGACGACAAGGGAAAATTTTAAAAATAATTAATTTTCCCTTGTTGTCGTCTGTCGAAAGCCTCCCCCCCTCACCCGGCCCCACCGCACTTACCTGCACGGGTCGCGGCTGATGACCCTCACCCACAGTTGATCAACCCTGCAACAAAAACTGGGGCTTTTTATTTTTTGAGGCAGCATCTGCCCCTCTGGGACTCTCCGTATCCTCCCTGCATCAGGGAATTCTCCCCATGCCCTCTTACACCTCCAGGACATGATTGTCCAAAACACAGAGTTAGGTGCCTGGCATTTTGTTATAGGCAACGGAACGCTTCATTGCTGCCAGCCAGTGAGATTGCTTGGGTCCAGAGGCCCTGCCTTGCATCCGCGAACCCCCATTGGATGACAGAAGAAAATAGTCCCTTGTGCAAAGGGATCTGTTCATTTTGTAAACCCAACAGGCACTGATATGCAACTGTTCCAGGCTGATTAACTCACTGAATCCGAATGAATACCTTTATTTATCAAAAATATCTAAAAAAAATATTAAACAGATTTGCACGAATTCAAAAGGGCAGTAGACTGAGAAAGCTCTAGCTTCAGGTCAGGTGTAGCTAACTCTGTCCAGTGGTGTTGAATATACTCTGGCTTCATGAACCTCCCATACACACAATACTGTTCTATGCTTGTGCTATCTCGAAAACACCAAAAATAGAAAAAAGTAAATAAATACATTTTTTGCAGCTGTTTCTGTCTTCATGCATAAGAGATTTAGGGCCTGATTTAGATCTTGGTGGACGGGTTACTTTGTCACAACGGTGGCAGATATCCCGTCCGCCGAAATATAAATCCCAGTATATCCTATGGGATTTATATTTCGACTGACGGGATATCCGTCACTGTTGTAAGGAGTAACCTATCCGTCAACATCTAAATCAGGCCCTTACTGTTTTTGTTCTCCACTGCAATCAATGTTTATCAGATCAGCTATTTATATTCGTACCTTAAGAGTTTGTTCATAGCTGTGGTTTAACTCTTGAGTGCCTTCATCAGTGCTCTGTGTAGGTGCAGGGAAGGCACCTTCTGCTCTATCGTGAGACTCTCTTGGCTTGCTTGAACTTCCTCACGAGAAAAACTTTTTGGTGTTTACATTAAAGGGCTTGATTAAAAGAAAGCCATTTCATTTGTAAATGCCATTTACCATTAACGTGTGCAAATTCATATTTTGTTTTCATAAACCATGAATTTAGACTTGTAAAACCATCTACTCAGATGTAATATTACATCACTGTAGTGTTTACGGAAAGGACATCTGCTTCCATTGGCAGGTAGTGGGCATTCCATGGCACAGAGACACTGTAAAGTTTGTGCAGTACCATAAACCCGTGGCTTTATGGGTGTTTAAAAATTTCTTGGCTGATGGCCACTCTGTAAACGGTCAGCAATGTATTCCTTGTCATGTGCAGGAGTAAATCTCTTTTCAGGCTGGGCAGTGGCTGTATTTGGAATGCTATTTGCACAAGACCTTTAGCTTACACAGCAAGTAGCCTTTTCTATTAAAAGTGTGAAGACATTTGTGGCACTCCTAAAAGGAGCTTTTACAAGGATTTGCTCATGTATTGAGTTTCGTGTGAGTAGATCTACTACCAGTGGCAAAGAGTGGGCAAACGCAATTAACGGAATGATTTGAGGTGTATGCCTAGAAAAACAGTGCACTGGAAATCGCACTGAATTTCTTTAAACGTAGAAGCTTATTGCAAAAATGTGGTCTGTCTGTGGAGAAGTCGACGAGTGTGTTTATGGAGTGAATAGGTGGACTGGGGACTTTGTGGCCTAATATTGGTTTGAGACAATTGGGTAGTGGGTTTAACATTAAAGTTGTCTGAACTGGAACTGATCTTCCTTATTGACTTTTTAAGAAAATGAGTGGCCACTAGTAGGAGTACCATGACAGATATCATTGGTCACATAGGGAGGTTTTTGGTGAGCTTCTGATGGAAAGTATCAAGTCCTACTCAACGAAAGACACCGCTTCCTGAAATAGGCTCAGAATTTCATTCTGCGAGTGATGGCAGGTTAGGTAGACACAACTGATGAAATGTGTTCCATAGCGTAGAGGTGCAGAAACAGCCTTGCTTCCTTATTTTGTCAGTGTTGAAACATGCTATATTGGAAGGCTGGTAGGAATATAATTAAGTACTATCATTATTCTATATTATAGAAAAAATATATTTTTTAAGTAGTCTATACATTTCATGTTGTAAAAAGCCTTTCAAACGGTTCGGATCACTGTAAATGAGACGATATTCCTAAATTGATTTCTCGAGGGCTGAATAGGATCTGAATTTGTTTTTTCGGGGCTTCTGAAGAGTAATTGTGAGTCTTCTGGTATGCTGAACTTCCACAGAGCGTTGCATGGAAAAAATAAAGCAGTAGCAACGATGGCTTTATTGACTCGCCAAATGTTGGGATTTGTTGCCCTTCAGGGCAATTTTCAGTAATTTCTGAACAAAATATATTCCACCTATTTGATTTTGTACACATAGACACTTACAAAGCTGTACGGGTTGAGGTTTAATTCTCTGTAGTTGCATCAACCTCTAGCATTACGCATGTATGCATTTCTGTACCTACACCCTTAAGTATTTAAGGATGCGAAGCCTGGATGCATGTTGGTAAGTAATACAGTACGATGGGAGGATGAAGGGGGGAATGAATGAATAATGGACATTACTCTACATTGTAATGTACCATTTTCATTTATTATAAGCAGATGGCTCATCTGCATACACATAATAACCAGCCAGAGTACCAAACTTGAAAAATTGGGAGGAAACCTTACCCTTCATTTCCACCGATTGACTCATTATTACTGTAAAAGGAAAAAAAACAGGTTAAAAATGTACTGGATTAGTAGACTCATATGTTGATCAATTAGAGATAAATACAGTAATATTAATTATATGGGTTGTTGCAATCAACTGGCTGAGGCAGAAAATGTAAGTATAATATAACATGGGAGGAGTATTTGCAAAGATGGGAAGGGATTTATAGCCCCATCGAAGCATAGAATTATTCGTGTTCTTATTATCATTTGTTATACTCTATATAACGCATGATTTTGTTCATCATTCCATTCAAATGTATTCAGAGTACAACAATGTTTTAGGCTGATAATGTTTCTACAAGTTCATGTATTATTCATATATTTAGCAAGGAACACAGCAGTCTTAAACAAATGTGCAAGAGAATTGACAGGTTTTTGTTCACATTTTACACCTTCAGTTACGAGGCTCATTTTTCTATAATAATGTTGAAAAATGGTAGTCAAGGTTCCAGCGTGAGCTTCTCAGGGGTGGGGGGTGAAGCTTCAATAAGGCCGGACTGGCCAGCCGAGCAAGCGGGCAATCCCCGGGGAGGCTGGAGCCCCAGGAGGCCGGGTTTGACACTTGGAGGCCGGTTTCTGCCTCCAGGAATGGTGGTGCACGTTACCGGTCCTGACCGCAGCTTTAAAGGGTTGTTCTGGTAAATAGCGCATTAGCACGTCTGCCGGTGGGGGCTGAATTTATCATTTTTGCCAGGGCTGTTTTAAGTTTCCAGTCCGGCCCTGCCACAATTACAGAAATAACATCCATGCCATAAGAGTCTGTGCCAAGTTACACCCTGAGCACAATGGTGCTTGCTGGCACTAGCTTTCTGGTTCTTTAAAAAAGAGTGGCATAGTATTACTGAAAATGGGCCTTTCTTTTCTGATCAGGCTGCATATAGAAAAAACACTGAATTACGAGCCGATTTTTGTGTTGTGAGTCATTTATTTAGGAACACTCCTTTTTGGACAGGATTTTGGTGCTAAGGCAAACATTAGCTAGGTCGAAAAGAAGGGATTCCAACATATGTTACCTCCACAGTTTGCCATTTTTATTACTTTGTACATCTGTTGCCTTAATTGTACTGACCGTAATGTTCACAAATATGACACGTATTGAAATGAACATTACTCACATTGAAATGAATTAGATTGCTCTTCAAATGTATGTGACCTTGGATGAAATGAGGCAGATATTTATTAAATGTAATAAGGCTTGACTTAACCGCTTCGCTGCGCGGCCGATTCCGCCCAGGTGCTGGGCGTTCTAAAGACTGGGCGTGTCTCGGATGGCCCCCGCGCGTCCCGAGCACACGCCCACCGTGACTCATGACGGCTCCCGGCCGTCATGAGCACGGAAGAGGTTAAAATTAATATGATACATGTTAAGATAACTATTAGCAAAGACAACACGTAACACAACATAACATGACCCACCCAACACTCCAGAGCTCTCATACATGAAAGGGATGTCGTGGACCCCAACAAGACAACATATTTTGAGTTATTTTCATATACATAACTCAAGCCTGGCAATGCAAATAACAATTGTGCAGATGGCACTTACCCAATTGGTAGTGATCTCCATCTCCACGTGCCAAATCAATTACAACTAAACATATATATGAAATACTAATTGCAGCCACGCTAGGCATGAACCCTCCTCAAACAGTAAACAGACTCTGGTCTGTGATGGAATCCTCGAGACGTGGGCATGAAGGTACCCAAATCCCAGCAGCACTGGAAGGCCACAGCATTGGCAACATAAAGATATCTGTTAATATAATATAGCATAACATGTAGGACTTCCAACCAAAACCATTAAAAGTTACCAGTAGTTCAAAATGCATCAGACATGCCACTATTAAATAGCCGCAAATTCCATTCCATTTTAGAAGCGACAGCTAAACTCTGTTGGCTGCCACTTCAACAAAGGATCAACTTAAAAGCATTGTGCCTAGTTCTAGTTCATAAAACCCTGTATGAGAAAACAAAAAAGCATTTCCCTTGTTACCGAAATGGAATCTATGATTGAAAGAGACATTACTGCATTAATGCTGTTCTGATTTTATTAGAACTCTCGGCGGCATTTGACACGATCTCTCATGAGATCCTGCTTCTTCGTCTCTCCCAGATTGGATTAGAGAGGAAGGTGTGATCTTGGTTGAGGTCCTTTCTAGAAGATAGGGAACAGCGAGTTTGGCTTAAGCCCTACTACTCTGATGTCAAAAAGCTTAAGAATGGAGTGCCTCAGGGCTCTGCCCTGAGCCCCACACTTTTCAATGTCTATATGACACCATTAGCACATCTGATAGAATCCTTTGGCATCTGTGTCGTCTCATATGCGGACAACACACAACTCCTACTGACCTACAATAATAATGAGCCTGGAAAAACCTCTAACTATGCAGACTGTGTATCGGCTTTGATGGGATGGCAGAGGGCTAAAGCCCTACAGTGCAACCCTGACAAAACAGAGGTTGTACCATTTGTAAAAAAAACCCTGTTAGGCTGGTCCATGGCCTGGCCCACCCACTGTACATCCCCTGCCCCTCCTACTGAAATGGGCAGGAATCTGGGAGTTCTTATGGACACTAAACTATCCCTCAAGCCCTAGGTCTCTGCTATAATTAAAACCTCTTGCTGGATTCTCAGGATGTTAAAGAAATGTTTCCATTTTTTGCCCTGCGCTGCTCGGAAAACCGTGGACCAAGCTCTGATTCTGTCGAGAATGGACTATGTTAATGTCTTGTACCTTGGCTTACCGGACTACCTGATACGAAAACTTCAAAAAATACAGAATATGGCCATACGCCTCCTGTTTAACATGCCTAAGTGTTCTTTATTGTCTCACCATCGGAACCAGTTACATTGGCTGACAGTGAAGAAGAGGGATTTCTTTAAAGAACTGACAGTAGCACATGCAGTCTTCTACAGGACTGGCCCCCTAAATACACTCAGGGCAGGCTAATCCCCTTTTGTCCCAATAGACCTCTGAGATCTCAATCATCTCTTCTGCTGTGTGCCCCTCCCACCAGATGGAAAAAATGGGGACGCTAGGCCTGTGCAGTACAAGATGCCAGATATTAGAATGCTCTCCCTGTATCACTGAGAAGTATCCAGGATATTAAAACATTTTGTAAAACATCAGAAAAACCACCTGTTCAAGGACTACGTTGGTCTGCCTGTCTCTGGGTCTAGCTCCAGGATACTCTAGTAGTAGCTGCGTGCTCTACAAGTCCTACTATTCATTCATTCATTTATTCATTAATTCATTACTGGTAAATGTACCTAGATTTTACAGATCAATGTGGGGAGGCAGATCTTTCTCAGTAGTTGTTGCAAAAGTCTGGAACACACTACCATCCCAAATTAAAATGAAAGATCCATACTGAAATTTAGGAAGCTGATTAAGACCTAGATTATTGTTGAATAGGATCTGGATTTTTTGTGTGTGTTTGCACTTTATAAAAAAGCATAAATAAATAAAAAAATAAATTCCTCATATTCACTGTTGTAGAACGTCAGACATTCACCTGGTCTTGAGATCAATACTGAATAACCATAATTTCCTTCAGCAAGCTATATTGTAACACAATGCATAATGTTAAACAAAACTGCTTTATGGCGCAAAATAGTTCACATCTTTCCTACATCCCCAATGCATTATAACATAATGCTACAGTCTACACATTGCAAACACAAAGGAGATGATGGACGGAGCGCTGAAACTTTTCAGACACTCACCCCCAGTCACAGATCTGGGTTGAATCTGTCATCATTCTTTAGCTAACTTTGCCACCCCAGTTCAGACCCAGCCATATGCAAATCAGTCTTGACCCTGTTCCTCATGGGAACAGTCCAGCCCGAACTGCCAAGCCAGGTCTTCTCTGGACCAGAAACAAGCATCCTGGGACCGGTTTCAAGGTAACACCCCTCATCAGCCAGGCTAGCTTGAATCCAGTGGCAAAGTGAGCAAGGGACCCACGTCTGGGCATACCCTGCCAATTTAGGGCAAACAAAGCAAACACGATGAGGGGTTTTACCCCAAAGCTGGTCCCAGGATGTTTGTTTCCGGTCATGGGAGAATTTGAACCACTTCCAAAGATCTCATGTGTCTGGGTATAAGTGTTAAGAAAACAATCATTTAAAAGCTTGCCTCAACACGTATTTTTGCTGCAGGTTGAATCTGACATTCCAGATCTCCTGTTAGTGTTTTTTGTTCTGAAACACAATGTGAGTTAAGGTCATACTTTTATTGTAGGACCGTCACCAGGGCAACAGTAAACATCTGTATCTGCTTCTGCTGAGAGGGAGGCATGTTTGATCAATTTTACTCATCCATGAATTTTCCAAATTAGGCTTTCTGGGGTACATGTCAGCTGTTGAGGGTTAAGGATGCTGGATGGAAATAGTATTTAGAACCATATTTGTATTTATACCCTTCTTGCTTCTCAGTGCTTTGGGTGCAATCTTGTATTGTACCAATCATCTCATTCATGCCTGCATAGATGTCTTTATAGTAGCCTCCAAAGACAACATATTCAGCTACATCCTCTCTAGAACACAATATTGGGAATGTGAGGCCTGTTTGCAGTTCGTGATGGAGAACTAAATATAGAATTATTTGCACAAGTGTCAATTTGACCTCTGGTGAATGTATGTCATTACATTTTAGCAAACCCGACTCACTCTGATATACAGCACTTTTTTGCTTGCCTGTGTTTTACCACTAGTTTAGCCATTAACTTTGTCATTTGGCAACCTGACTACACAGTCACAAGGTAAAACATTTTCATAGATACTTTAAATGGACTTTGCTTTTCAGGAAATGAGTTGTTTACACCATTTGACTAATTAGTCAATAGCCGCAAACACCATTTTTTTTGGAAGCTGATGCTTCAAGCTCTGCAATTGGAAATGAGCAATTCCCATTGGCTGTTTTTTGTGCATGTTATATTTGGAGGAGTACAACTGAACAATTTATGATTAAGCATTTTTGGCAATAAGGTAGGCATTTCAAAGAAGAGAGAGGCATTGTTTGCAAACATGACATGCAGTGGCCATGTACATGAATCATCGAATTCTTCAGTTTCTAAAATGAGCGTATGCTTGAAGAGCAAACAATTGAGGTGCCCTTCTTCATCACAGATTATGACTTCGTTATAACAGACACCTGGCTGGTGCAACACAAAGGAATAAGCCCTGCTTTGTAAAAATACACAAGACCCAGGTGAACCATCTTCAAATGAGAGTACTACACTCACGCTGATCATTGAGTCAAGAATTCAGTTGAATCCAGTTTTCAGTACTTCCTCCAAAAAGTAACCAAATGGTGGACATTGCTGGGAGGTAAGCATGGGGTGACTCTAGAAAGATCCAGTTTGGGCAACTTTTTCATAATCCGAGATGGACCTTTGTACCTACTTATCAATTTTGACATCCTGAGGTTCTTTCATGGTGCCTTTGAACAACCACTTAGCATGAGCAAAAATAACAATAGCAGACTTATCCAAAAGGCATTATGGATGTATTCAATGAGATGCCGAGCAATATGTTGAGATATGTGACGTACGTATCCTGGCCAAACTGGATAAAACCAAAGTGGTAGGGTTACATTGGTCTCTTCATGTATACCGAAACTTTGGCACTTAGTGCCACTAGATTTGAAAGTTGATCTGCCAAATAGATCTTGTCTTGACATTGTTTTGTCATAGTTGATCGCTTTATCCAGAGGGCAGTCTTTTTTGTCTTTTCAAATGCATACCAAACCCTCAATTGCTGATTCCTAGCTTCCTGAAGAATATTGTCAAAGTGCATGGACTAACATCCAGAATGACTTTGTATAGATTGTCCCAAATTACCTTCGGCTTCTGGAAGAAATTTCCTAAGTAATGTAACATCGACTCAGTCTACAGCTTTCCATCCACAAAAGGGCCGCACCAAGAACAGCTCAGAAGAGAGGTGTATACTAGGCCTGGGCGGAGATCGTGGAGTTCTACTCCGCAAAACTCCGTGAAGTGCCGCAAAAACTCTGCGGCACTTCACGGAGTTCCGACAGCAGCGGAGTCTATTAAGTTGCGCTGCTCACATTGATTTTAAGTGCTGTGAGTTTGTCCCACATGCCTCAACCGCCCACCTTGAGAAATCTCATGAGGAAGAGGTCTAGCATGCAATTTTTTCTTGCGAGCAATTGCCAACTTAACGTTGGCGAGCCGTGCAAGAGAAAAACTCCTCTCCGTGTCACTTCTCTGAGTTGTGCGGAACTCCTCGCTCCGCGTGGAGCTCGGAGTGGGCAAAACTCCACGCCCTGCAGGCGAAGTGGAATTGTTTGCCCACCCCTACTGTATACTTCTTTTTAAGACATTTAAGACATTGTACTGTCTAAAGCACATACATTTAACTTGGAAATTCTGTAGGTTAGGGCATGAGCTGTACACCCAACAGTTAGGAAATAGGGCAAGGTAACCACTGGTGTCTACTCCAGTATTTTCTATAGGATCTGTAATTCCTGCTCTCTTTATTCTGTTATTATGTTGTATGTCAGGTTACATTCATCTATTGTCCATCTCAACAGTGCTTAATTTGTGCCAGTGGGGGTCAACAGTACTCTGTTTTGAGGCCCAGGGCTTATATTCCGTCATTAGCATTCGACTCAGACCAAAGCAAAGGCAGAACATGGAGAAATAAGGAGGAAAAAGGCGATAGGCAAGCAGTGACAAATGGAGAAAACATGGATGAAATTGAGCCTCAAGAGCAAGATAAAGGTACAGAAAGTGGGGTGTGTCTTGGACGCTAAGCAACATGGCAGCTCCCCTGTGCGTGCCTGCAAACCTTTACTGCTTCCTTCTCAATTTCATCCTCCTCAGGAGGCAAAACGATCTCATAAACCCATTGGAGCCAAGGAGGGAACATTGTAAACCCACAAATAGAGACAAACCGCGAAGGTGAGCAAGGATTATGACGGATTCTTGAAAGCCTTATACTGAAGGAAATGTTAACAAATTTGCAATTCTCATTTTACACAAAAGGTGTGATATTTCTACTCTATTCAAATAATGCAGCTAAGGTAGGATCTGGCTTGTGTGGCTACCTGATAAAGGAATTTAAGATAAATAAGGATGTGCGACAGGAGTGTCACTTTTCTCCCCTCCTAGTTAATATTTTTTTTTGTATAAATGATTGTAATTCTTTGCTAGCACCAGTTACTACAGATGTCAACTATCCATAAAGTACAAGTATCTTTTTAACAATACTGGGAGCATAGGAAACTCAAGATTAATGAGAAGAGGTTTACAGTTATCATTTGGAAATATTAAAGCACAAAGTAGTCTTTCACATTAAATAAATTCAAATTTACGCATGTATCATCTTTCGATTAGCTAGGACAGTTTCAGTGCCAGGGAAAATTGGCAACCCCAGATAGACTAAAGTTTTACAGTGTTGCAGAACAGCGTACAGACACTTCCAGTGTACAGTTTCAGAAAGAGTAGCAGCCCGCTTTCAGGCCCAATTGGAATTTATATGCCCAAAATTGATTCTTCCGTTCTTTACCAGGTAGAATTGTGGGAGCTTTGTAAGGAACTGATAAATTGCAGGATGATTCTAATGCCAGACATGCCATTTGCTGAAATCAACTTTAATGTTGTTATTGTGGGAGGAAATTGGACTACTACGTAGATTAGGTCCATTTGGAGAGGCATCTTTTTGGATGAAAATGTGGTCTAATTCAGAACGGTAATTTTACCAGAGTGGTTTAAGAGATCTGCTAAGCTGGGAAATGGCCCGAGCCTGCCCATTTTGGATTTCTGTTACTGCTTGGATTCGGTCCAGTTACGGTCAGATCCCAATACAATAGCACAAAAATGTAGAAAACCTTTCCAGCAAAAATACAGGAAACATTTAAAATTGAGGAACCAGCAAACTGTGGTGAAATCCTCACTGCCACCCAAATATCTGACAATAAAATGTGAGCACTATTTGCTTTAATGATTTTCCCCTATTCCACGTGCTTCCTACAACGCAGCACCACTGCCCACATTTATATTTTAATTAGTAATGGTTGTCCGCTTTAACTATAGTGGACTCGCTTCTTTTTTTTCCAAGTATAGCGGCCGCGCTTCATAATTTTTTTTTTAATTTGCCAGCGCGGTCTGCTGTAACTATAGCGGCCACGCTTCTTTATTTATTTTATTTGTCAGCGAGGTCTGCTTTAACTTTAGCGGCCGCGCTATGAAACCTTTTTTTTCCCAGTGAAAGCGCCCCATACCCTTTAATAGTGGCCACGCCCCTTTCTTTAGAAGCTGCTTGCCGTATTCAGGTTACAGCGAGCTGATTCCAAAGAAAGGGGCGCTGCCGCCATTAAAGTGAAAGCTCAGCATGGGGCGCTTTTACCCAAAAAAATAAATTGTTGGTAAAGTTCATAAACAAATGCTTTTTTTGTTTGTTGTAAAAGCGCCCCATGCCTTGCTTCTACTTTACTGGTGGCTGTGCCCCTTTCTTTAGACGTGGCTCACTGTAACCTGAATACGGTGAGCAGCGTCTAAAGAAAGAAGCGCGGCGACCGTTAAAGTGGCCTCACATTTGCAGGAGTTTGAGCTATTGGCACTAGAAATGATAATGCCTTTTATATATGTGTTGCTTTTCAAAACACATAAGTAAAAGGCATTGTCATTTGCAATGCCAATAGCTTAAACTTTCGCAAATGAGAGACCTTTTGCATTGCAAATGCTTGTTGAAAAATTGGATTAGAGCTGTGCAGACACTATAGTATCCCTAAAACCTTTGTAAATGTATCGAATTATCTGCAGAGGGCATGGATGCGTAGAATGGTCCAAATAGAAGATGCCTCATAAATAGGCATTGGGAGGAGTTTTTAATCTTTAGATCTTTTTTACGATAGGTATTTGTTTATTTCTTCGGTGTGCACACAGATACACTCGTACAATTGTTTTTCATGACTGTGATACACTCGTACAATTGTTTTTCATGACTGTGATGAGAGGTTTTAACCATATTTTTGGAGATGACTTTGTATTGTGTTGTTTTAGGCTTATTTACGGAAAGTGTCCGAATAAATCATTTGACTACACTTAATTTACGTTTGCAATGAATCTATATAGAATGCCATGACTAGCGGTAATGAGGAAATAATAGCACTGATCAGCAGTGGCGGCTCGCAGAGGTAATACTGTGGGGCGGTGAGGTGGGGCGGGGCGGGGCGGTGAGGTGGGGCGGGGCGGGGCGGGGCTCGGGGGGGTAGTGGAGTCTGACATACGACGGCAGATATTTATTTATTTATTTACGTTCACCTTTGCGGTCGTATGTTGGACTCCACTACCCCCCCACCCAGCTCCGCTCCCGCCCCGCCTCACCGCCCCACAGCGTTACCTCTGCGAGCTGCCACTGCTGATCAGGCCTTTCTGGACCTCTCTGTTCCACACGCCTGATTTAAATGCTTTGATTAGAGGCTTCGAGTGTATGAGTGCACACTGTGTTGGTGTATTTCCGGTTAGAGTCAGACTGACCTAGCCCGTTATCTGGCAGTGCCTGAAGGGCTGGTCTGAAAGGTCTGTGTGTGGGCCGTGTTTTTTGGCTGTTTCTGGGCCTGTTTTATGACCTGGTGGACCAGTATTTGCTGTTAGTTTCCCTGTTATTGCCACAAATGCATACATTCTTCCATACCTTGCAAAGCACTTATACAGGGTGCCTTTAGAGGTTCAAAACTGCCCTAATTTGGAAATGTGGGCTACTTTTTTAGAAGTCTACTTCGCGAATTGGGGCCACTTTTATTTTAATACCGGGGCCTGTTTTTTTGTCCAAGTCCGATCCTGTTCCCTGTTGCCGGTTGCAGTTGTTGGCTTAAGTTCATATTGTTTTCCACTTAACCCTTTGTGTGAGTTATTATACTGTAACCTTTATAAAAATATTTTTTCTGTTTTCATATTTATGTTCCTGTGCGTGTCACCAACTAAGGGGCCGATTCCGATCTCGGTCGGAGGCGCACCCAATACCATTCGGTCGGGAAAAAAGCCATGCGAAAGCCAGTTTCCCGACCGATCCGTACAGCACACCGAACGAGCAAGTACGATGCGCACAACAGCAAAAATTCCGGCCGAGCCGTACTCACCCAAACCAGGTCCTGTTCTCCGACCGAGGCGAATCCGGAAACGCCGAATCCGAGTCGCACGGAAGGGAAAATGCAGCCCCGTCCGGACGGACAAGTACGATGCGCTTCCCGTACGCGCCCGAACCCGTCACTCACGCACGGCACGTCAAAGCATCCGGGAGAGGCGCACATAAGCTCCGAATCGCGCCACAACACGATCCACGGCTCACGAGGCGAACACGGCACCGGCGAGGACGGCGCGAAGCGGCGAGGACGAGCGAAGCGGCGAGGACGACGCGAAGCAACGAGAAGGACGAACGACACGAACCAACCATGAATCCCTTCGTCCCGATCATACCAATATTCTACATCTACTACCGGAACAGGCACGGACGCGTACGGCGCAGAAGGTAAGTCAGACACCAACCACAAAACACATACAACACGTACACGACACATCACACACATACACGGGGAATCTGAATATACTTACACCAGCAACAGCAGCACCATAGGGGCGGGATGCCCATCACCAATGCCACATATGCACACAGGGGCCTGAATGCGCGCCACCACCCCAACCCAGGGGGGCTGGATGCCTACCACTACTACCACCCTTACCAGGGGGGCAGGATGCCTACCACTACTACCACCCTTAGCCAGGGGGCAGGATGCCCACCACTACTACCACCCTCACCCACGGGGGCAGGATGCCTACCACTACTACCACCCTTAGCCAGGGGGCAGGATGCCCACCACTACTACCACCCTTAGCCAGGGGGCAGGATGCCCACCACTACTACCACCCTTAGCCAGGGGGGCAGGATGCCCACCACTACTACCACCCTCACCCACAGGGGGCAGGATGCCTACCACTACTACCACCCTCACCCAGGGGGGCAGGATGCCTACCACTACTACCACCCTTAGCCAGGGGGCAGGATGCCCACCACTGCTACCACCCTCACCCACGGGGGGCAGGATGCCTACCACTACTACCACCCTCACCCAGGGGGGCAGGATGCCTACCACTACTACCACCCTTAGCCAGGGGGGCTGGATGCCCACCACTGCTACCAACCTCACCCACGGGGGGCAGGATGCCTACCACTACTACCACCCTTAGCCAGGGGGCAGGATGCCTACCACTACTACCACCCTTAGCCAGGGGGCAGGATGCCCACCACTACTACCACCCTTAGCCAGGGGGCAGGATGCCCACCACTACTACCACCCTCACCCACGGGGGCAGGATGCCTACCACTACTACCACCCTTAGCCAGGGGGCAGGATGCCCACCACTACTACCACCCTTAGCCAGGGGGCAGGATGCCCACCACTACTACCACCCTCACCCACGGGGGGCAGGATGCCTACCACTACTACCACCCTCACCCAGGGGGCAGGATGCCTACCACTACTACCACCCTTAGCCAGGGGGCAGGATGCCCACCACTACTACCACCCTCACCCACGGGGGGCAGGATGCCTACCACTACTACCACCCTCACCCAGGGGGCAGGATGCCTACCACTACTACCACCCTTAGCCAGGGGGCTGGATGCCCACCACTACTACCACCCTCACCCACGGGGGCAGGATGCCTACCACTACTACCACCCTTAGCCAGGGGGCAGGATGCCCACCACTACTACCACCCTTAGCCAGGGGGCAGGATGCCCACCACTACTACCACCCTCACCCACGGGGGGCAGGATGCCTACCACTACTACCACCCTTAGCCAGGGGGCAGGATGCCTACCACTACTACCACCCTCACCCAGGGGGCTGGATGCCTACCACTACTACCACCCCCACTCATAGGATGGACAATGCATGACACAACAAGCACACCACAACCTAGGGAATGCAAGATTAAGACATCCCCCACCACCATGACAAGCGTGTGTAGGCTGTGTCAAATGCCTACAACACCGAACATGACTTTCAACATACAATGTGACCCCCTAGCACATGTGCCACACATATATGTGTGTGGCACCCACAATGCAAGCAGCCCATGACCATTGTGGCAATGGGGCCTAAACCCCCATCATCACAGTGACCAAAAGGTAAGTGTGGGGTCCATAGCTGAAGCACATTTTGACCATTGTGGCAATGGGGTCTAAACCCCCATCATCACAGTGACCAAAAGGCAAGTGTGGGGTCCATAGCTGAAGCACATTTTGACCATTGTGGCAATGGGGTCTAAACCCCCATCATCACAGTGACCAAAAGGCAAGTGTGGGGTCCATAGCTGAAGCACATTTTGACCATTGTGGCAATGGGGTCTACACCCTCATCATCACAGTGACCAAAAGGTAATTGTTGACAAAGAAAGAGCTGCAACTGCCAAACTGCATGGATCATTCCTGGTCACAGAACCAAAAACTCATCTGTGGCAAAGTAGTGTATGTGTCCCATTGCAACATAAATTGGGGGAGCCAAATACTGCAGTGCAAATGAAACATTCCTTTGGCCATGTGCAGACAAACAACACCCATGGGGGCTGAGACCGTCAACAGTCATCAATGACACAATGACAGAAGTGACCATCAGAATGCAGAACCACATATTTGCACCAATGGGCACACAAATGCAGATACCCTGTGGAGACAGCAGATGTGAGGTGAACAGATACCATACCATGGCAGCAATGGGACACACAAACCATGATCACTGTGCTGACCGATGACCTAGGAGTCCCAGGGACAGCAGGGGAAACACACCAAACAACATACAGCCAATGGCACACCCAAGATATGCCAATGCAGTGGTGCAGATGCACAAACACAAACAGGCAGACCAACACTGTCATCATACACAGCAGGTGAGGGGTGGGGGTGCCAGTGTCCCCAGGCAACCACACAACACATGAGGAGAGCTGAATACCAATCATACAGATGTGCATACACTGCCACACTAAGGTAACTCATGGATCCAAATCCCCTATGTGGGCAAGCAGGCATTGTCAGGTGAGAGGGAGCACAAAACACACATGTCACACAGGCACGTAGGAACAACAACTGACACAGCAAGTCACAGACACACCACAGCACCACCCCCAGGGCCCCCACAATGTGGTGACCCTGGGCTGAATAAAAATACCACTGTGATGACAAAGCTAAATGTCGTTCACACTGTGAACCACAGTCAGGTGTCCTGAGCAACAAACTACCATCACACCTACACAAGCACAAATCAATCAGCATGGCCAGTAAGCCAAGGCCAACATGGAGGCAGGGGCCTAGCCGGGCAACAACTCTCATCTGCACACACTCAACACCACACCCCTCGACCTCCAACAATGTGCAGCAGTGAAGTACACATGCACTGGTGACATTGCACATGCACCCATGACTATTCCAGGCTGGTGGGTGGGAACCAAGGTGTAGAAACACATCACACATGGACACTCAACAAGACTCCTGAATGTCTGACACACTGCACACTACGCTGTACATGGACATGACGGCAATACCACACCGACCAATGGGATCCCAGCCACAGTCACACACCAATGAAGAAGCCAAGGTCACCCACAAAGAACACACATAGACAACAACCAACATTGCAGCCCGGACCCTGAGGAGTGCCATCAGTCACACACACAACGTGTCACAATCACTGAAAGATAACACAAACTGGAAATCACATGACAGGGGCAAACAACAAGTGCCAAGGGGAAACCTGACTGTGACCCATCTGCGTCTGCACACAAACTCAGCCCTGACAGCAAACACACCTATGGGTGACACCCTGATGACCAGTAATGTGCCATGCACCCACATCACAGAGAACACAGGGAGAAGACTTTGGGGGAACATAGCTCAAGTCAGCAAGCATCACAAACAGGTACAACACTAGGGATCACAGCATGCGCAGATGAATGAAAGTGAACACACAGACATGCACATACAACACACACCTTGGGCGCAGGCAATGTCACACGTGTACACACTGCCATGAGGGGACTCCACTCCTGTGTGAGGAAAGCTGTGCCATATGTTGCCTCAGTAGGGCCCCATCATGTCAGCTGAGCACTTGGTCACACAATCAACAATTAGCACCAAATGAGGGCTCCCATCACATCAGCCTGGTCATGGATGTGCCAACGGAATCATCAGCACAGATCCAACACACTTGTATAGCAATGTTGCACTGACTACACGGATGAGTCCCTCCCCATTGATGCCCAAACCTGCATGTCCACTGGAGATGGCAACACGGTCAGGGAAGTAGACAAATGCAACGATGGCAGGCACAACAGATGTGCAGGGGTGGAAGCCACAGATATGAAATTGCCAATGTAAGTAGGAAACCCATTGCCAAATACTGAACACATGACACCCTCAGATGCTGCTATTGATGACATGGATACACCACATGATAGGACACATTCCCCCTGGACCACATGGGTTCCTGCACAGTAACACTTCATAATCATGATACCAGATATCACCATCACTGCAGCAAGGGCATGGTTAGCTGCACCAACAACATGTACATCTGAAACATGAGCACTAGAGAAAAGAAAGTTGCTTTATTCAGCATATGTGTTGTTTGATAACGACGTCCAGAAGAAATTAGAGCAAAGGCCAATGGCCAGTCCATTGTCAAAGTTCAAACAGGGTGACACTGGCAGATGTCACCCTACGCATGCCTGCACAAAACCAGGGACAATCCACTAGGAGGGGCAACCGGGGGGCAGGCCAGGCACCGCAGGGACAGGATCAGGGCTCACCAGGGGAGTCAGGGAAGGGGTGGTGGGTGCTGGAGAGCCACTGACAACTGCAGTGGAGGTGTCTGACATGGTGTGTGCCGGCACAACTGGGGGCATGACTCAGATGTCGTGGGTGCCGGCACAACTGCAGTGGACCCTGCAGATGGGGTGGACAGGTCCGCCACTGCAGTGCCCAAGTCAGACAGGGCGGTAGTGGACTCCACTGCAGTGCCTACCTCCAGGGGAGGAGAATGGGGAACAGGCAAGGTGGGTTGGACAGAGGGGAGGACACCCTCACCACATCAGTGGCACAGACAAGCGCAGCGGGGGGTGTGGTGCTGGGAGAGCAAGTGGCAGGGGGAGAAGGCCGGATCCTCTTGGGGATGGTATATCTGTGGGTGGGGGAACCTGGGGCAGGGTGTGGTGGGGGCACCTGTGCAGTGGGGGCCTGAGGGATGGAGGACGGAGACCTTGTGCCTGAGCTGCAGGGCGGTGGCGGGGTCTTGCTCTTACCACTCCGGGGGGACTTGCGGGTGGGGGCCTCAGTCCGTCTGCGCCTGGGGGAGGGTGTCCGGGGGCGAGGGGCACTCTGCTCCGTGTGGGTGGGCTTCCTCTTCCCCCGGGATGCTGGAGCAGCTTCATCGGTGGGGAAGAGGCCGAGGTCACAGAGGAAGAGCTGCTGTGACTTTGGGGTTGCATGTGAGGCAAGGGAGGGTGCTTTGGAGGGAGAGGGAACTGAGGACTGCGCAGTGCATGTGGATGCGTGTGTGTGTTCCAGGGCCCCTTCCCTGTGAGTCTGGCTTCAGTCCCCTGAATGTGCGTGCGTGTGCGTTTTGTCATTGGCGTGTGTGTCAGTGTGCTGGATGTGTGTGTGCTGGTGTGTGCCTGTGCCGGTGTGTGTGTGCTTGGGACGGGTAAGGTGCTGGGGAGTGTGGATGGAGCAGAGGCAGGAGGGGTGAGGGACCGTTTGAGGAGGGACACTGCTGCCGTCAGGGAGGAGTCCATGGACCTATTGCCCCTCTGTAGGTCAGACATGCCCGATGAGATGCCCTCCATGAGCGACACCAGCTGAGTCAACAGCGCGGTGTGCGCATGGAGGACACTCAGCATGGCTGTCTGCCCTACATGGAGCTGGCGAAGGAGGTACACAGACTCCTCACTCAGGGCAGCAGGGGACACAGGGGCAGGGGTGCGGTGCCTGGCCCAAAGGAAACACGCTCCCGGACATGGGAGCCTCCACGGACCTGGGGAATGGGAGCCGATGGGAGGGCGGTGGTGGTGCTGGTGGTGGCGGGGACAGCAACACTAGCTGGGGTGTGGTGGCTGCTGACACCCGCCTCCACAAGGGAGTCATCCTCCGAGTTGCTCTGGTCCTCAGCTGAGGTGGATGCTGCTGAGGACTCCTCGGTGTGGCTCCCCTCGCCCTCCGTGCCACTGGGTCCCTCCGACCACTCCTCGGCTGCTGACCCAGTCTGGCTCTCCGGCTCCTCCTGGTCCGTGGAGCTGTCCCCTTCCGTGGCCGTGGATGTATCTGCAAACAATGGGGATACAGACAGACATCAGTCACCTGCACATAACGCACACACCACTGTGAGCACAGCACATCACAGAGCAAGCCCTGGCATCATCAGTTGTACATTGCTAAAAGTGCCCTAACTGAACAGGAGAAGTAAATTGTCAGTCTGATGCCAAGCATGGCACTCACATCCCACATGGCCTTGCACCCATCTGTCTGGTGTCTGTTGGATTGCAACACCCCAGTGTTGACACATGCACCAAGTACACAGTAGTTGGACAGTGCAGAGGACACGGTGTGGACACATCACAGCTCTTGCCACTGAGTCAGTACAGGTTTCCGGATGAAAGGGATGCCCAGAGTCAAATAGGAAATGCATGTGATGCATACCAGCGACAGACACCATGATGCACCCATGTCCTGATAGCCAGCGCCACTATGGTGTGCATGTAGCACATGTCACTCCCCTGCAGGCTCACCAATCAGTAGACACATGCCATGGCGGAGGCATGACTGCAAAGTCATACATCACTGTCTCAGTGATGTATGGCTTTGCAGCCAGACAACAACACTCTGCACTGTGTCACAATAGTAGGTCATGGGAATGCAAGTCCTGGAGCTGCACAAGTGCACATGTACATCCCCCCACAACACATCCTCTTAACCCTCATCTGTCCAGGTCATACCTATTGGACATATGGGAGACCTGTGACACTACCCTCTGAACCTGAGCCCCTCACACTCTGCTGTGCATGGGGAACAGCTGCCTGAACTTCACATTTACATGCCCCAGTCTGCATGGGCAGCTGATCAGACACCTATGTGTCACACAAGTATCGTCTCCTATGGTCACATCTCCAGTGGCATGCTGAGCCCCTACCAAGAAACTCCACAGCAGTCCTGGCGACTAATCTACAGCACACTGACACAGAGGCAGACACCTGAGGGGTCAAATCACTGTGCACAATGTGTCCGCTGATACACGGGAGTGGGAGTACAGAGTGTATTGTATGGCCTGGAGTAGGCATGACTGTCCAGCCCCACATGAATGAGGGATGAGCCCTGGACTGTAGGCAGCTGGCTAAGTATGTGTGACACACGTCATATACATACTCCTGGGGCCCAAACATTGTTCCCACCCGCAGCATGGGTGTGTGCCAGATACCCCAGCCACATGTGGTGGATCAGCTCAGCAATTGGACCACAGATCAAAGTAACACGCTGAATACATGTCAGAATACAGGCATTGTGTAAGCAATGGACCCACCCATGATGCCCACCACAGAGTCAGGGAAACAGATGCTGTCTCCCACCTTGAGTCAAGCAAACTGCAAGGACACAGTCCTAAGTGACAGAATTCCCTGCATGTAAGGGCCACACCTGGGTATCAGATGAGGAGTGGGCAGTGCACAATAGAGGGACATGGCTCCTGGACAACATGACTGCTGTACTGTGGCAGTTTAACCAGGCCCGAGGAGGGCACATAGCATGTTAGACAGAGTACACAGTGCAGTCTTTGACTCACCCCCTCCTTGCTGCTCTCTGGCCTTCAGCTGCCCATCCAGGTCTGGAAAGACCACCGCCAGGATCCTGAGCATGTGGGGGGTCAGGGTCCGTGTTCCGCCCCTCCTGCGAGGAGGCGACAGCTTCAGCTGGACCCGTGCAATCCTCCGGGTCCAGCCCCGAAGGTCCTGCCACCTCTTTTGGCAGTTGCGGATCCGGCGCTTGTAGACCCCCACGGACCGGACAGCCCGGACGATGTCCTTCCATATCTCATGCTTCCGATGGGCAGAAGCCTGTCAGGATGACAAAGTGATAAGGCCATTACTACACATGCAACATATCCGTGCATGACACAGTTGCATATACATGTCGCAATCACAGGGGCACATGGTGTACACAGGCAGTGCACGGCTGCCCATGGACAGTTTTCCAGAAGTCACTACATGGTATCATTGCATGGGGAGTAAAACCCTGTTCAGAAGCACTGTCACTGCACCATACCTGTCCAGTGCAAGTCACCACACACTATGGGGGTGACAACTACTCAGTGAGCCTGCTAGCCAGTGGCGTGCTGACTCTCAGCCTTGCTAGTCAGACAAAATGCACATTCAGAAAGGCAGTGCACAGAACACTCACCTGCTCCCCTGGTGTCCCATACAGCTTGCTGTACTGTGGAAGTAGGCTGTCCAGCAGGGCCTGGTTCTCCTCAAGGCTGAAGGCTGGGGCTCTCTCCACAGTACGTGCCATTGCAGGGTCCAGAGGGGCAGAGACAGCAGCAGTGCAGTGGCAGATGTCGTCCTGGAGCATGTAGTGCAGGCAAGTGGGCTCTCAGGGGAACAGGCAGCAATATATATGTGCTGGAGAGGCAGATACTGTCCCTTGTGTCCAAAGTGATAGGTCCAAGTCGTTTGCATCTTCTGAATCTGGCCAATCCATGGAATAGCAGCACCAAAACACGCCCACAGCATCCTTCAAAACTTCAACTTCATGACATACATGATTTTGCAACATTGTTGTGGGTGACCAACTGATTTTCCAGCAACCGACTCGTTCGAAATTCGAAAACGCGTCCGTTGCCAGGCAAGCCCATTGTCAATGGGTGCGCACCGATCGGTCCATTGCGGTACAACGCGCACAGGGGTACAACGCGTACCCGCACACATTGAAAGCAATGGGCCGGCCGGAGGCACCGATCGGTCCATTGCAGTTCAACGCGCACAGGGGTACAACGCGTACCCGCACACATTGAAAGCAATGGGCCGGCCGGGGGCACCGATCGGTCCATTGCGGTTCAACGCGCACAGGGGTACAACGCTTACCCGCACACATTGAACGCAATGGGCCGGCCGAGGCACCGATCGGTCCATTGCAGTTCAACGCGCACAGGGGTACACGCGTACCCGCACACATTGAAAGCAATGGGCCGGCCGGAGGCACCGATCGGTCCATTGCAGTTCAACGCACAGGGGTACAACGCGTACCCGACACATTGAATGCAATGGGCCGGCCGGAGGCACCGATCGGTCCATTGCGGTTCAATGCGCGCACAGGGGTACAACGCGTGCCGTCTGCACAGACATTGAAAGTGTCACATGGGCCGGCCGGAGGCACTCGATCGGTCCATTGCAGTTCAACTGCCACAGGAGTACAACGCGTGCCCGCACACATTGAATGCAATGGGCCGGCCGGAGGCACACCGATCGGTCCATTGCAGTTCAACTCGCACAGAGGCACAGGTGGCATGCCGCACGTACTGAATGCAATGGGCCCGGCCGGAGGCACCGGTCGGTCCATTGCAGTTCCGCGCGACAGGGTACAACGCGTACCCGCACACGCTGAATGCAATGGGTCGGCCGGAGGCACTGAGTCGGTCCCCATTGCGGTTCAACGCACAGGGGGTACAACGCGTACCCAGCACACATGCTGAAAGCAATGGGCCGGCCGGAGGCACCAGTCGGTCCATTGCAGTACAACGCGCACAGGGGTACAACGCGTGCCCGCACACATTGAAAGCAATGGGCCGGCCGGAGGCCTCGGTCGGTCCATTGCAGTTCACTGCTGCGCACAGGGGTACAACGGTGCCACGCTGCGTTGAATGCAATGGGCGGCCGAGGCACCGATCGGTCCATTGCAGTACAGCTGGCAGCCTAAGGGTACAGCGCGTACCCGCGCACATTGAAAGCAATGGGCCGGCCAGGAGGCACTCGGTCGGTCCATTGCTGGCTGCAACCGCTAGCACAGGGGTTACAACGGCGTGCCCGCACCGCATTGAAAGCAATGGGCCGGCGGGGCTGGTCCAGTCCATTGCGGTACTAGCTGCGCACAGAGGCCAGTGCGTGCCGCACACATTGAAGGCAATGGGCGGCCGGGGCTCGGTCGGTCCATTGCAGTATCAACAGCACAGGGTACAGCCGCGTACCGCACACGTGAATAGCAATGGGCCGACCGGAGGCACCGGTCGGTCATTGCGGTTCACCGCGCAGAAATTTACAACGCGTACCCGCACATTGAAAGCAATGGGCGGCCGGAGGCTCCGGTCGGTCCGTGCAGTTCTTCTGCGCACAGGGGTACAACGCGTGCCCGCACACATTGAATGAGCAATGGGCGGCCGGAGGCCCGGTCCGGTCCGCTGCCGTTTTACTGCTACAAGTGCTGCGCGTACCCGCGCATTGAAAGCAATGGGCCGGCGGGCTAGATCGGTCCATTGCAGCTGCGCACAGGGTACAACGCGTACCCGCACATTGATAAGCAATGGGCCGGCCGGAGGCCACCGGTCGGTCCGTTGCAGTACAACACGCACAGGAGTACAACGCGTACCCGCACACATTGAATAGCAATGGGCCGGCCGGAGGCACCGGTCGGTCCATTGCAGTTCCTGCTGCCCAGGGGTACAACGCGTGCCCGCACATTGAAAGCAATGGGCCGGCCGGAGGCGTCGAGTCGGTCCATTGCTGTTCCAACATCACTGTACATGTGACTGGCATAGGTCAGCATGCCTGTCTCAGATGGACATATGCCAGCCACAGATAGCTCCCAGGGAGTGAGGGGCACACCTACATCACGACAGCCTGTCCAAACCTTATCATAAGGCATGTAAGGCTGCATTTCCTATTGTGTGTATGTTGGTGTACATGTTGTCCTGTGGGTGTCACCTGTGGGCAGCCACCCCCAGGCTGTGCACGTGTTAATGGGGACAGGATCCTGGGTGTTACGTGTGCGTGACCACTGTGATGTGCAACTGTTCATATCTGTTGCATGTGTCATGGTCACATTTCACAGTGGTGTTTGTGTATGTCATGTCACATACCCCGTGAGTCCCATGTGGGACCGGTATGTTTGAGCCAGGGTGTCCCAGTGGCACAATAGTGATGGCCCTCCACAGTCTTTGTGCATGTAGTGTTTACAATGTCTCTGATTTCATGTGTCACAATGGAGACAGTCTCCACATCCACGTTGTGTGTGCATGGACTCTGATGTTGTGCGTGTGTGTCACAGGCGTCCATGGCTCTCCTGCCATGGCTTCAAGTGTGGCCACTACCTGTGAGGGTCATGTTTGTTTTGTTGTGAGTGTACACATGATACTCCAGGTGATGCCAGTGTCCATGTTGGCATTACAGGGTCCCTGGGAATGTGCCTGTCGTTGAGCTGTGGTGCCTGGGGCACGTCTGTCCTCACATGTCACTGGGGGGGTGACTGTGGCACAGCATCATGATATCCAATGGGCCAACCTGGGACAAATTGATGCCACCTGTAGGACCGTGTTGACAGATGTTGGCCATGTATGTACCATACACTGTCGTTCCGTTACTGCACACTTCATGTAGTTGTGCCTCATGATGATGTATGTTGGGATCTTGAGTGTGTTCAATGC